>JAODUP010000443.1:365000-457500 GCA_025642065.1 Paralvinella palmiformis | reverse complement strand
TCTCTCTCTCTCTCACACACACACAGAAACACATGCGCGCATATATATATATATATATATATATATATATATATATATATTTTAAATCAGATAATATATACATTAGCTGAAATATTTGGGCAATACGTCTCTTGCTAACTGAGATTTAAAATACATTACCCGAAAATGTCAGATAATATACGTATTACCTGATTATACAGATTAGCCGTAACACAAATATATACGTATTTACAGGTGACTGATGGTCATGCATTTTGGTACTGGGCTCGCAACGTGCTAGTGGAGCGCTTATTTTATATACAAAATTATAATGGCCAGCCAGGAACACCAAGAGAAAGGCAATTCTTATCAGATGGTGTCAGTTATAGAGTTGGTCCTCTTGTGATGCGGCAAGTCAGAGTGAAACAAGGTGAGTGGCCGACAACTTAGCATTTACCTGATTATGGTAACCATTTTGTTTTCTTCGCGTCGTCAATTTGTTTTAAGCGAAATATTTTAAGTGATTAGCCGATATTTGTTTTTTTTCTTCTTCTTCTGTTTTCAGCTGACAAACAGCCCCCAGTTAATACTGGCATAAACATACCTTCCGATGGCCTGTACAATATTATGGATGAGGAGGATCGAGACTTCGGGTTAGAATGGCAATTGGACCAGCGCACGAACTACACGGACGATGGCGAACTGACCCGGATCCAGAAGGCATTCAGATACCGAAGTTTTACGGATCTGAAGGGTATTCCCCTCATCGGCAAGCTGGGAACGTACGGCGGTGGAGGCTACGTGGCCAACCTGGGAAGCAGCAAGGGACAAGCTCTGGAGCTGATGGACCAGCTGGTGGAGAACGGCTGGCTGGATCGCGACACCAGGGCCATATTTGTCGAGTTTAACTCGTACAATCCGAACACGAACTACTTCTCCCATATCAGCTACTTACTGGAATCGCCTGCGATAGGGGCCCTACTGCCGCAGTCCCGGGTCGAGTCGTTCCAGCTGTACATCCGGTTATCCGGAATGAACGTGTTCCTGGTGGCGTGTGAGATACTGTACATAATAATAATAATTGTCTTCATGGTGCGCGAGGTGATGCAGTTCCGGAACAGTAAAGGCAACTACTGGAAGGATCCGTTGAACTATATTGAACTAGCCGTGATCGTTCTATCCTGGGCAGCCCTGGCGATGTATCTGATGAAAGAAATAATCGGTCGTCTGGTGCTCAGCGACCTGGCTAAGAATAAAGGTAACATATGCCAGCGAACATATGGAAAATAAATATGTGTATCGCTATATGAAAACAGAATCATATGCTAGCTGTTCTTGTATTGAGCATAGGGCGCCTCTGTGGTCTAACCGGTAGAGCGTTGCACCACCGATCACTACCACCTGAGTTAGCATCTTGTTGTGGGTATATCAGAAGGGTGTTTCATCTTGGACTTGGCTTCATTACTTTCGGAGGTCGCTCTTCCCCATTTAGCCTACCGTGTGCGCAAACGTGGCCGTAAAATATAAATCATCACTACCATCATCATCATCATCTTTTATGTAGTATAACTTCATATACTAACTAATCCAATGTTATACACACAAGCTGTATACTTCTAAGTTATATTTTGAAATAATGTCTGACTTTATATTCCCATCTCATAAGCAAATATGATACCAGCTAAAAATCGAACACCAGATGTCGCTTCCCGTTACGGCATTTTGTCAGTCGGATTTACTTTGGAAATATTTCAAGTTGTAAAAAGCTCATCCTCCAAAGTAGTTTTAGACATCCATAACCGATCCGGTTTTTGGTACAACGAACTTCCCCTTTTGATGACGAGCTCGTCCATCTGAAGTTTTCCTTTCCGACCCTCACAACTCATCGAACAAAGAATCACCCGGTCAGCCATTAAATAACCACGCCTCTTCCCATTCGATGATGTTTTCCAGATAAGTACATGAACTTCAAGTTGTTCGCCTACTACGAGGAGCTCCAGTGGGACGTCATTGGCTTTATCGTATTCATGGCTGACGTGAAGTTCTTGAGGATTCTCCGCTTCAATCATCACGTGGTGCACTTCGCCCGGACACTAAAACATGCCGCCCCGTCTCTGGTGTCGTTCGGCGTCATGTTTTCGGTACTCTTCATGGCCTTCACCTCCTCCGGTTACTTCCTCTTCTCTAAGGAGATGAGCGACTTCAAGACGGTGATCTCTGTTATGGAGTCGTTGTATTCGATGTTGATTGGCAAGTTCGATGTGCACCAAATGGAGGAGACAGACAGGTGAGACCTATGCACTCGGTAAATTGATAGACGGGTGAGATTGGTAGACTCGGTAAACTGATAGACGGGTGAGACCGATAGACTAGGTAAATTGATAGACAAGTGAGACCTATGCACTCGGTAAACAGATAGACGGGCGATACTGATAGACTGGGTAAAGAAATAGACAGGTGAGATCGATAGACTGGGTAAACAGATAGACAGGTGAGACTGATAGACTGGGTAAATGGGTAAACAGATAGACACGTGGGACAGATAAACATACGTACATACATACAGAAAAACGCGAGGACAAATTATAATTAAAATATTTTAATTTAAAAACTAAGAAGATATAGAGCGAAGTGATTTCAAATGGGCAAATAAACTGACACGATAGGACAATGAATGGTGTCAACCAAAATAGACATCATAATAATATTCTTGCTTATCACTTAAATAGCTTTTTTAATTTCTAACCTTTATTATTATTATTATTATTATTATTATCATCGTAATTATAATTATTGTCCTTTCAGGATACTAGGACCAGTGTACTTTGCTACGTTTATGGTTGTCATATATATCGTTATTGTTAACATCTTCCTTGGCATACTAGAGAGCTCCTACAAAGAGGTAAAATAAATATATCTAGTTAGCCGATGACTCCCCCCCCCCCCATACATACACACACCCACGCATACATACATACATACATACAACACACGCGATACACAGGACAATTGCACGCATACAAGCAAAGAACTACTCTTAGAGTTAACACAACGCAGCATACTTCCACATAACTATTTAGACACAGACACATTAATAGAAGTCAATTTCAGTAATAACAATATATATGTATTATCTGTCAGGTAACGTTGATGATGGTGCAGCAAAGAGATGACAGCAAGATATTCGCCTGCTTTACCGAAAAGATGACGCAGTATCTTCATCTGACGAAGACGGAAAAGAAAGGTAATTAGTGAAATTTAGCGGCAACGTAAAATAATTAAATAAATAATACATTTGATCAGATCGAAAGATTTCAAACCCGAGAAGTATCGATATCAATATTAAATTACTTATTTTCAAGGAAGTAGCATTTATTTTAAGTTGTAAAAGGGTTTACTTATTCTACTAAGTTTGTGCTCAAAATAAAACTAAAAACTATTTTCTTGCCCCTTTCGAATTGTATATATTTATTTTTGCATTTATATTTAAATTTGCATATTAAATTGATGACTGTTATGGATGAACGTTACTCTGAAGCGAAGTGTAGTTAAGCGTTCATATGATCGACGCTCAACGGAATACATAGAAAATTTGAGCACGTTACCATTTTGCATTAGGACACTTCGGATATTATATGCTGCGTTTATCTAAATTAGTCTTCATGTCTTTGAACCGATAAAGTATTGAAAAACGTATCTTGTAGAACCTACGCGTAATGCAATGATTGCACATATGTACAGCTCAGATGTTATGCAGAACCTTCATATTAAAGAAAAGGTCCACATTTATTTCAAATTTGCTGTACTAATACATATATGTTCAGACTAATGATAAATGATGGCAACATATAAATACGATTAAACACATATTAAACTAATTCAATCGAAAGTGCTGGTGAGTGGACTTAAAGCTTATCTGTGGGCTCAACCATTTTGAAGCCAGACACAGGCCGGATATCCCCGAGGTATGACGTCACTATGTACAATCGGTTTCTATGACCGGTTTATAACAATGTAAACAAGTGTCGGCCAATCAGAAGTTCGGAAGAAATGGTAAAATTTACGAATGATACAATATATTTGATCTAAACAGCCGCAAATGTGACTGAAACGGCTAATTAAACCGCGCGGTGAAATTCTTTATGAACACTGTTTCTATTCTTGTACCACGAATTAAAGGTCAGCCGAACTGTTAGATTTATGTAAATGATCCGACGACTGAGCCAGTTAATAGTTGTCAGTAGGCCGATCCCGGGGTCAGATAAAATCAAACGAGGATGGAAATACCAGATATTGTGACCTGATTCGATATGGAGACGGCAACATGATCCTCGTGCACGTTGACATTTACCCACCCCCCTCCACTGCCGTACAAACTATGGAGAGCCAAAGGTCATTAGTCAGAAGGGTACAGCGAGTCCGAAGCAATCGGACGTCAACGAATTTCCTGAACTTTAATTATTTAATATATCCTGTTTGTAGATGGTTGGATCAATTGATGCTTTGATCAATCGACTGGAGGAAGAATCGATCAATAAAGAAGCACGATCTGATCAAACGTCTAGTGTCCAATCTATTTAAACGAACCGTCACCTCTTATTGATCTAAACATAAATTATTGTTCTTGTTCCTCTAATTTCTAGAAACATTACAGTATATGGATAATTATGACAGCCTCAATCAGCGATTGGACTCCTTAGATCGTCTGCTGACGGATGAATGTCGGGCAATCCTGAATAATCGCGATAAGGAGCGAGCCAGCGACAGCAAGATGCGGAAGCTGGATTTTCTGACTAAGCTGCAGATTCACCAGAGTGAAGGATAATTCTGAAAGCGATTGTACTTTAAAAACATATGCACACATTTTGATGACGTATTTCGTAACTTTGTTGTGTGCCATGTAGTACAATATAACTATTCGTAGAATCATTGTTATGCTATGTTTATCTAAATTAGCTATCATTTCAGTAGATGTATCGAATATTGACCAGCACATCTTGTATAGCATATAGATAGTGCAAAGACATTCATTATAAGGTAATATTTAAACACTCCAAAACAGACACCCACACATATATACAGACAGACAGACAGACAGACAGACAAGTAAACAGGCCGTAAGAGACAGACAGTCAGGCAATTATACTAACGGTCAAACATAATTCACACCCACACACACACACACACACTACCAAACATTGTCATGAATACATCCATGTCACTGATGTTGTATTCTACGAAATCAGTATCTCGGTTTTCTTAATATATTTTGTTATTATGTTTGTCTCGAGAGGGAAAAGAGGAGAACCATACACTAGTATAGCCGTGTAAGGGGAAACACTGTCGCACACCGTTAAGCCTCAATAGATAACCTAAATTAAGGATCGGTCTACCACAGGACGGGTGGATAACACTAGACTACCTGTCCAAGATGAGAATAAAGCAAAACAAGTTTCCGTCTGCTGAAAAAAGTACAAGCTCGAAAGTGCTATGTCAGCGATATCATCAGATAACATCCCAACATTAATAATTATGTAAACAACACAAACTTTATTAGAACTCTCTTCCTATTCTGTTCCTATTCGCTGCATTAATAGGTGAGATTATTGAGATTGTAATAAAATAAATAGCTCAGTGATGCGTCCTTATGCGTTTAGAGATTAGTTAGTTATGATAATCATATCGACTGATATTAATTAACCCATGTAATATGCTAGTGATAAAACATATACATTTATTATGGTTATTTGTGTATAGTTATTCAATATTTCGAATATAAATGCATTTAAATGTGTTGCTTGTGTGTTTAGAATGTACAGGGTAATTTGAATGTCAGCCGTAATAATTTTCAGTGAAGATGTTAACGCTTTACTATCAAACTCTCTCGGCGTATTGCGTGTTGTCAACTAACTCGGCACGGTAGTGAAACAATTATAAAAACTGAAAACAATTATCAATTTTCTTGTCAAAACTTTACAGAAGAACGCACGCACGCACGCACACGCACATACATATGTTATGGCGACAGGTTGTTGTTTTGTTTGCATTAAAACTTCGCGCAGATTTTAAATAGCTAATTCTTCAAATGTGTTTTTTGTTCGAGTTTGATGATGAATGGCTGAGAAGATTTTGAATGAGAAAAGTGAAACTAAGTATTTCTGCATATGATACAATAATAGGATGATAGCGTAACAGGAAAATATTAATTTTTAATGGGCCATTCAGAAGCAAAATAAATGCACAAACTGAATATGAATTTAATATAATTAATATATGTTTTCCAGAGTGTAAAAATTTTACAACTACCAGATAGCCTAGAATATTCCTATTCACGAAAAGATGCACTTTACTTATATTTATAAATCCAAATCAAACTTTATAAAGGTTTGTTTATTTAGTGTATGATTGCTCGAAGTTTCAACTCCTGGGAAAATGGCGATATAAAATATTAACGTAACATAATTTGCCGATTTTTAAAATGTCCGCTAGCTTTATAAGGTTTAATAAACAATATTTATTGACACATCGTAACATCTTTAAGTTCATGAAACTGCTACGGCAATAAGACGATCAGACTACATTTTTCAACGTATTCACTACATTGTCCAATTCGTGAAGTTCGTAGTCGCTGGATGCACTATATATCGACAGCTGGCGAGCAGCGCTGACGTCATCACTGGCAACGTGCGAACTGTGAGGTACTATAATGTCAAGGTCTGTCTCTAAGCTGGCCGGTGGCGCCACCGGCTGGTGATGTGCCAAGTACTTCCTAGGTGGCTCTGCCCTGAAGAAGGCGGTCCTTAAATCGCTACCGAAATCGTGTTGCGCGGAATTAGTGACCGGAGGGGACACGCCATTGGTGGCCAGGCTAGCTGTGGCAGTGACCGCCACGCCCGAAGAGCCACCTGGCTTCTTCTTGGTTTTGCTGTTTCCATATATGACGAAAGACAGCTCACTTTGATCTGCAACGAAAAATACATCATTTAATGTCACTGGAGACCCATTCCAAATGATGCGCCTTTGGTTTCTGACCCTCAGTAATACATTGGAGCTTCGTCTTTTAGGTCGGGGGCCTCCGCGATCTAACTTGGTAGCGCGTTGGACCACAGGTCACTACCACCGAGTTCGAATCTCGGCGTGGGGGCATAGTTTGTTTCATCTTAGACTTCGCTTCATTGGCTTTGGAGGTCGCTCGGTTCATTTACCCTACCTTGTGCACACAACTGGCCGTAAAACATCAATCATCATCAACATTATCTGTTAGGTCGTAGTTTACGGTGTTTGTACAGCAGCCTTAGTTGTATGAAAACATTGCTAATATCGATAACTTATTACCAGCCTAAACGGAAACAGAGAGACAAACAGACAGACAGACAGACAGACGGGACTAAAAACCTAACCAACTGACTGATCCGCCGGCAGACTAAATGCTGACGATTTCTAGTTATTCGATCGATGCTAGTCAAAGTTTCAGTAGTCTACTTACCTGTTTTGTTCAGATGTTGTATCCCAGAGAGGGTACAGGTTCGGTGCTTGTAGCCTCTGGTATGAGCAAAAACAAACTGGTAAAGGAGGCCTGCTACGACCGACCCGGCTATTGGCCCCGCCCAGTAAACCTATCGATATAAATAAGTTCTGTCTAAGCGATTGCGTTGGCGGATATTATGTCCGTTGAAGGTACACGCGAGTACTCGTATATGCGTGCAAACTGTTCACGTGTGTGTGTGTGTGTGCGCGCGCGCTTGGACGTATGCGTTACATACCCAGTGATTTTGCCACGTATTTCTTACGAAGGCTGGCCCCAGAGATCTCGCCGGGTTACAGCTGCTTCCGCTTAATTGGTACTGAGGCCAAAAACATAAAGTTCAAAAACATGGCATCACTCATCTTTCAAGAAAAGGAGGGAAAAAAAGGTAAGCCAAACAAAACAAAAAGAAAACGAACTATAATCGATTACTGCCATGTAACAATCATCACTCACTCCCACGATATGCAGTAGGGTCATGGTCATGCCGAGCGCAATGGCGTCGTTTCCTTGGTTACGGCGTTTCGGATCCATAGTCGCAAAGAACGTGAAGGTCAGAATAAAAGTCATGAGAAATTCTACGCCGAAGCCTTGAGAGGGCGTCAACGACGGATGGAGTATCGTAGAACCAAGCAGCCCTCGCGTGTCATCGGGAACGATTCTGTAATAAGGCATATAACAGATAACAATTAATTTATACGTATATGTACTTAACCTCCTGAAGCAAGCATTATGTCAGATAGAGATAGAGATAGATAGATAGAGAGAGAGAGAGAAAGAGAGATTAATAAAAATATACAGCTCCAAATTATTAGTATAGGGGTTTCAGGGTTATTGGTGTGTCACTTCGGGCAGGACCTTTCTGTATTCAATTCTAATTAGAGAGGGGAAGAAGCTATATTTCGAATGTTCACTCGGGCCTCAAATGCCGAATTAGAAATTTAAAACATAACAATAATTATGTTGATACCTGCTCCATTATATTTCGCGATAAACGTGTGTCCTGTGCTTTCCCCTTTATCGTAAAATACATGCCCATATACCAATTCTAGGATTACATCTTCATCCACTGTTACCCATTGAAAAACAAATAAGTACCACGGAGACTCCATCCATAGTAATGCAATGTTTATAAGCTGTCATTCTTAATTATTCCGAAAAATCATAAACAGGTAGTTTATTTTGTTCAATTCCAATGCAAGTTAGATTATTAATTAATCTTAAACAGGATTGGGGTTTACCCTGGGTTTAACTGGTTTAGTCCGGCTTAGTAGGTTAAACCTGGGTTTTACTAGTTTAACCCGGGTTAAACTGGGTTTTATTGGATTTTTATCAGAATAGAGTACATTGATTCATAAATTTATAAAACCATAGAACAATTTGTCACCATCACATTACAACAATTCTACAAGATGTTATGCTTCATTCGTGACCTAACCCAATTGATCTGTTCTGTGATTGGGTAATCCTGATTGTTATATATATTTCTGAAGACAAGGAGGCGGGAATAATTCAAATGAGAACTTCATGGTGGCGCAGATTTATACTGGTGAACATTTGAACTCTTCTGCCATCATTTTTTGTGTAATATTTATTATTGACATAAACCGTTGTTTGTATGTTTATTAGAGATAATAAATGTTTATTTCGCATTTGAATTGTTTTATTTTTCAATTAATGGTAAATAATGCCTGAAAATATTTAACCTTGGGGGGGGGACGTCGTGTTTAAAACATTAATTACCCTTTATTTTAGTTTCTCAGTATAAAACTTCTTTAGTATGAACTTCAGACATTTAATATATTTGCTAAATAATTCATATACAAAATAATAACGACTATTGTATATTTACTGATAAATGTTATCCTTATTCTAATAGATATTAATTGACAGCCATATATTTGTGACTAAAACTGCTCAAATAACTCCGGCTTTTGACCATGATAACTAAACAACTTTGCCACAGTTATCATTGCATTCTTATGTAATAACAATAATGTACTTATTCACTTCGATAGATAATGATTGGTCCAGATTTCAGAAACATAAGATAGGTTAATATCAGCGTGTTACATCCAATGCCAATGAGGAATGGATTTCTATTATATTTTAAATATTACTCGTATATAAACGTTACGAGTTTTGGGATATTGTATGTCGAGGTCTATGGTGGTATGTCGCAAAATAATACACCAGTAAACTTAGCTACCAAAAATCGTCTATTGTAACCATTCAATTCCTGAATTGGAATTGATTATTAAAATAAAAATGGAATTGAAGTTTCCTACGACAACAAAAACTAAATCCGCAAATTAAATTACCATTTAATTTTTTAATTCAGAAATACTTCTTCCGTAACAATCCTACTTGGAATGTAATTGGAATTGAGCGATCTGATGTGGAATTGGAATTGATCGAATGGAATTGAGTGGAATTGAAATTGACAAAATGGAGTTGACCACATGTCGGACTGCGACACCGCCAATGCATATTAGTTCAAATTCTGCTAAGTGCTTTTTAGAGGATCAAATAATTTCCCTTAACATTCCCTGGAAGTTTGTGTCAGTTCTAAACCACGTGATTAGTCATTTTACACAAATAAAAATATATTTATATCATTTATCATCCACCAAAAGAATAAAATTCAGTTCGTTAAAAGCATTATTCATGTGGAATATGTTATGCTTAATTACCTTCTTGTTACCGGTATGTATGAAAGCATTTAACTGGACCAACCGAGTCCTATTGGAGACGGCCACTTTCAATCAGGATATATATGTTTTTGCATCGATAAAAACCCTATAATATTTCAACGGTTATCCAAACTTGTAAAAAATCAAATATATGCTCCATTAAAGCAAAATATAAACCACGCTGACCACTGTATAAATATCAGTACCTGTACACTTAATATGAGAAGTTAGTATATTGTGGTTACATCCATACTAAGTGTGAAACTGATCTATAATTGGATAATATTTCTTTGTTACCAACTCTAAGTAATGGTAGAACTTCATATCACGAGAAAATATATCAATCTCAGAAGACCTGCTGAAAATAATAATAATAATGTATATTTAATAAAGCGCCCTTACTAGCAGGAGCCATTTAACGTCACTGTACAAATAATATGTAATATAATAATACCCCAAATAATATGTCTGTAAAA
Source organism: Paralvinella palmiformis (assembly GCA_025642065.1). Taxonomy (NCBI): domain Eukaryota; kingdom Metazoa; phylum Annelida; class Polychaeta; order Terebellida; family Alvinellidae; genus Paralvinella; species Paralvinella palmiformis. The sequence continues at coordinate 446,827 of JAODUP010000443.1, read as the reverse complement.
AAAAACCTGTAAATGACTTAGAAGATAATAATTATTTTTCTGTGAAAGCAACCTTGAACAGGTGTGTTTTTAGAACAGATTATATGAGAGTGGTTTTAAATGTAGGGTTTCAAGGACCTTCTTCAATAGAATAAATTAGAATAGTCATCATTGTTTACTCTGGGGATGCTTTTAGCCACAGCTCTACTGATATTTGTCAAAATAGGATTAAAAAGTGTTGTATTAGCATCGGTGAATTCCTAACAAACAGATCTATTGCCGCCATTTTGGTTTTATCTCATTACTCCAAGCGGCAGTTTTCAATTTTTAGAAACATTAGATTCACTTTATTCCAATTTATCGATATTTCATCTCAGTTTTCGGCTTATTTCTATTATGTCTGTAATTAATTAAGAAATCCTTCATTAATTTATTACATGTTCCAAGAATGCTCTATACACCTTTATCTAAGGGTATAATGATTAATTTTCTGAAAGTTGCATCAACATTCTTCCACTGTTTATTTTTGACATTATCAAATTTATAATATATATATATGTGTGTGTGTGTGTGTGTGTGTGTGTGTGTGTGTTTGTGTATGCGTGTGTTTTAGGATACATATATAGTGCCACTGGCACAGAACATCCTTGGAGTCCGTCTCTAAACATCCTTTGAGACCTCTACCTCCATACATCTAAAAAAAGCTATACATATATCATCCTAAATATAAAATGTTCTATACCTCCACATATTTATACATATATGCGTATACCTATACATGTGTCTGGTCTACTCATCAGCCTGTGGGAACCAGCTAATTCGCTTTTCGTACGCGACAAGCATGTGACGCCCACAGGAAAGCGGCTACACGCAGGCTACGTACAAAAAGCGGAAGCGCGTAAAAGCATACCATTTGATACCACAGCTCGCAGTAAACAACACCTGCGTGTGGTTCAATAACGAGTTATCAAATTTGTAATAATATTATGTGTGTGTGTGTGTGTGTGTGTGTGTTTAATAAAGCGTTCGTACTCGCAGGAGTCATTTAAAGGTTATATAGTTTATGTGATCTGCTGGTGTCGACCACATTATCAATTGTTATCTTTAGATTAGGAGTATTATAGCTGCATCAATGTAACCAGGTAAGAACCTAAATCACATCACTATTTAGAAGGACGTGCAGTTCATTCCCAATATTTACATTATGATATCTGATAAAATTCATTTATACAATAAAGTTAACATTTGTGAAAAATTGGCTTTCTATATTTCTAAGTTATTGTTACTTCACATTGCAAATATGTTTTACGAAGTTGGAGGGTATTCTCTGTTTAACCAAGATTTACATAATTCATTCACAACTTCTTACATTACATGCTGACTACAACTGAATTGAAATTATTTTCACGACATACTCTAACCTTTTATAATTATATTATTTTACAAAATATAGACTGCTGTTATAATTATTAATATGCTGATAATATATATATATATATATATATATATATGTGTGTGTGTGTGTGTGTGTGTGTGTGTGATTTTACCCATATAGCAATGCAGCGCCAGCGATCCCACCTCCGCATTGTGCCATGACGTATAGCAAACCGCGTAATGGCGTCACTTTACAGGTGACCAACGTCGCTATGGAGATGGCTGGGTTCATGTGAGATCCAGATATGTGTCCGAAGCACTGAGTCAGCGTACACAAAGCGAGTCCGGCGGCCATGGCTACCCGGAGTAGATCGGCAGGAGTAAGAACCAACCTGTAGACATTCGGCGTCCAGTTCAGCGTCACTGTACACGTCATAAAGACGTAGAAGAACGTTGCTAAGCACTCGGCGATGACGCTGCGCCACAACTCGAGGGATTTCCACTCGGCGGCGACCATTTTTCTGCTTGTGTTACCGCGCCATTAATCCGAAGAGTTATGCGTACAAAACGTTCAGCGTTTTACAGCCGCCCCCAAAACTCAAATCGACGAAGGATGGCGAGATAGTAAACTGTGCCATACCAGTAGCTCTTCTGAGCTATTATCTACACTTATTCCACCGAAGTATCACGTTTACAACACGATAATCACCGTTAATGCGTTCCTGATTCTGTCTTTTTCCCGTGTTCTGATGTGGTACTTAAGATGGTGCATCTTTTTGTACTAAGAAGTTTTGGTCAATTGGACGACTTCAGGCTCATTTACAACGCGGTCTGGGGGTGACACTAGCCAGAGTGTTCTGATCTCTGTATTTTGGTGCGTGCGTGTATGTATGTGTACGCTACACACGGATACTAAGATTTTGTCCACTACGGAATTGGAGAATGTATACATATGACCTATTCTTCATTTCCTCAAAACAAACATACATACACTCGGCAATATGTGGACAGACATAACGAAGTGCCTACATCCCTAGACATGCCAGGAAGTGACTCCCCCGATAATCGAACATTCTTAGATGCAACTGTTTTCACAAAGTACTATGTTATTTATCCCCAGAACTGAGCTGTTTAGGTTTTCGCTAACTGAGTAGACAGGAAGCTAGTTAATTATCCGTCTTACGAAGATAGGCATCCACTAGGTAGAAGGTCAAGGGAAGGTCAGGACACTGATGGGCCATAGCAGCTGTGTTGTCAATCCAGAAGTGATAGTTCCCGTTTGGCTAAACGAATACCATGCTTACATCACCAGCTACAAGTTTGCTTTCACGGCTAAGTCTCAAGTACGCCTGTGTACACACGTGTTGCGTTTAAACTGATTATCAGTCTTAATGAATTACTATGTCCTTGCGTACATGACCGCATAAGCATGGCTAGTTAATTAGCGATTAATTGATCAATTCAATACTTTAGAGATATTGAGATATTTGTTTATCAACTGAGCTGGTCACACCTATGTTACGTGGCTGGGGTCGAATGCCTAGAGAGACGTCCCACAAAAACAGGTATGACTCGGGCACGAAATCTAAAAATGAGTTCCGATTAATTGATAATGTATAGTTATGGAAAATATTTATATCTTATAAATGTATATAATATATATATATATATATATATATATATATATACCGTCGTAACTTTTTATTAAATGGAAGACAGTTTCTATGACCAGAGCTCTGAATGGATACGTGTTAGGATTAAGTTCATCTTCTTGGTGAATATTTTCACGGCTACTTAACTTGTTTATTTATAACGATTTAAGCGAAGCTGGAAAGTGCTATACTTTATAATAATAATAATGACCGAAATGGCGGTTATTTTACGTGGCTTAGCTACCTCAAATCAGGGAGACGCATCTGGTCTGTAATTTACTGCTTCACCGCGGGGACTAACTCTAAATAAATTTAGAATTTACAACAGATGACATATTCGGCGGAGAAAACCTTGCCAGTTGCCTGGTTGGACGAACAATTCAAATCTCCGGCCCCCTGCACATCATGACCACGAGTAAGAAAGTCTCACGCTCTTACCGACTAGGCTACAGAGGCGGTTGTTTATGTGTTTATGAACACGAATATGTTAATAACTACTCGTATAGAGTGAACTTTGTGGCGCAAATTCAATTTATTTATATATCTTATTCGTGGATAAGTATGTAGTAGTTCCAAACCAGCTCCTGTGTTATAAGGACATTTCATTTTTTAGTTAGGACAAAAGATTTTACTCGTTTGTAACAATCATACTGCCGGTATCGAAGTTGTACACCCCGGTCACTCTCTTCAACTCCCCGAGGAGCACAATTCATTCTAAGTATAAATCCCAGGCGCCTAATCCATCACAATCCAAATCCGCACCATTCCATCACTATCCACACTAATTCACCATCATCCACAATTTACACTAATCTAACTATATCCAACCATAATCCACACCAATTATTCACCGTCCCACAATCTATAACCACGTATAATCCACATTTATCCATCACCAGTAATAATCCATACTAATCCATCACTACCTATAATCCATATTAGTCCATGCTCATTAAGTAATGGAGATTATGGTTAAGACAATGGATGAGCACATAAAACATCAGCAGCCGTTTGATAGACCAGACCCAATTATTACTTTTGTCACTAATCCACAAGTCGTATCCTTAATTGGACCCCCCCCCAATTTTTTTAATTTAAACTCGCATAAACTCACTCACTATCCGTATCTATATTACAACTGATTGAGTGAGTGAGGGGTTTGCTTAGCCCCGGTGCTGGTCGACTTAGTAGGAACACATTACAGGAAGTTATGTGTACCTGTATTTGATCCAAACCCTAACCCGGAGGAGGTTTGCAGCGTGGCGTTCCAATTACTGGGTCTATCTATCGTAGCGCCAACCGGAACAAGTTAGATGTTGTTCGTTTGTGTTCCCACTTGTGGCAAATGCTTATGTTCAATATGTTCCGTATGTATTTTACAAATATTTATTTAAAAAAAAAGTATTTTGTTTGTACTCAAAACATGTATATCATGTCTGAATAACACCCCCCCCCCAAAAAAAAAAAAATAACAACAACAACCCCTTAAACTGAATGATCTTTCCTATTTAATGAAGTTCCCGTTTATCTATTGACTTTAACGAAGGCAGCAAAGAGAGGCGGGGGGGGGGGTATGTCAAGCGTGCCCCACATCGATAACCATTTATTTGATACAACTAATGTCTTAAATGGATTTATCCGCGGTCTATACTGTATAACAATGCAGTTCCGTATTCGGATACACTTCAAGCTTATCCACGTCCTCCTCTCCTACACGGGGCCCTTTACCGAAGGATCACAACGAAAACGACTGCGGCCTTATCCTAATAATAACATTGCCGTGACCGTGACCGTACTTGATTTATTTCTATACCGGTCGGTACTTTAAATCGTGCCTATCCCATTTTCGGTATGGCTCAGCACTTCTAATCAAATTGTATCGTAATCGTGGACACGAGATGGAACACTCCTCTCGAAGTAGTAAACGCAGAGAGTAATCTTCTAACTGGCTGCTATCTGATAGCAAAAGATGACAACAGTTTAACTGAACAACGCCAACTGTTGTATGCCGTACCCTCTGCTGTATCGGTTTATTGTACGTATCCCTTTCAAAAGAAACTTACTTCGCATTTGTATGCCTCGGGCCTTTTTTTAAGACCCGGACGCGTATTTACTGTATTCAGTTGTAGAAATAATATTTTTGAAACTTACATAAAAGACGAAAGCTTAAAAATACACAGCATTTTATTCAAAATATAACATTACGTGTGTAGTATATTGGGAAATACATTGTTCAATTAAGCTCGGTAATTCCCGTAAAATATGAAACACATCATGTTCTAAAAAAAAAAATTGATAAAACAAAATCTATCCATAGATGTCAATGAAATTTTCCCGTGCCAATATTACTGAATATAGCTATTGGCTATCTAAATTAATTTGTATAAAGAGATTCACCGTTTGGTTTGTTAATTATATATAATACCTTTCAAATATAATCATACAAATGCAAAATGAAGGCAGATTTGCGGTATTTTTTGCACACATAAAAAACATTCAAATCCGTTTATAGTTTGCTCTATCTCTTTCACTGTTTATAATATTTCATCACCACAAAGATATAATACATTTATACATCAGATTATTTTAATTCTCAGGCCTTCTCTCCGCGAATCGGATTTGGGGTAAGACTTCACTTCAATCTCGGCTCCCATAAAGGAGTTGTTTGAATATTATTCCGATTATATGACAAAAAAATGGGACAGCTCAACCTGGGTTTTTTTCTTTGAGAATTTGCCGGTTATCGAACGCCGATACATTGTGTGAGATTGTTGTCGTTGGAGACGATCGACCTGTTAGAGACGCAATATTAGCGACATCTGGCGGATGCTATGAAAAATGGTAATACCCGTCACTAAACATGGACGCACGCCGTTGCAACAAAAGTACAACCAGACGCAAGGTGCGATAGACCTTAATTGAAACATATATCATATTAATCACAAATATCTAATAACTATAATACAGAACATATTTTAACAACCTAATTAAACTCTATATATACCCTGTGTGATGTAGAGATAATACAATATATATATATATATATATATATATATATATAGTATTATCTCTACATAACACAATAAGTAAACAATATATTCAAAACACACCCTTGTAGTTGTAGTATAAATAAATAGCTGCCAGTGAATGGATATGATTAGAGGATACATGGATGGATTTATATCGTATCATTACTCGTAAACACGAAATATGGTTAACACGGTATACTAACATTAACATTAATGTAGTAATGCCTTTATAATCGTAGAAAAATATAATAGTTCATTCGCTCATCTAGCCTCATTTACCACCAACAATAATTTTATTTTCTTCTGGCTGAAACATTCATTAGTTTTAGAAGTTATAAATATCAGCAGTCACCCAATACAAAGTGACCGCACTGGAAATAAGTGCTGGCACTTTCGCGTGCCATTCCTGTTTCCTGATCATAAGACCCTACTCCGAGCTATGAACAGCAAAAACAGTCATATATTCCATCATATTAAATACTCCGTCATTAAACCACCGTATGACGAATAGCTCGCCACCGGCAAGACAGTTAGGTATGTATCTCCCGACATTGCTAATCAAATGACTGTACCTAGGACCCTCGTAGCACGCCGGACCGGTCTGTCTGTCTGTCTGTCTGTCAAAATAGCACTCGTAAAACGTCACCGACAACAAATGGTAACATCCACTCCATCAGAGAGCTCCGGTCTAATGGCTATTTTTTAAAGCCATACTCACATGAGCATTATCTAGTCCAGCTTCTAGTCAAATCATTATAGTACACGATATACACCTGTTTAATGGTTTATTAACTCTGACGTCTTCTCTATATGTATTAATATGTGCACCTATATAATCTTCGTTTAGTATATATATATATATATATATATATATATATATATATACCATTTGTGATTCCCTATTAATGTCAATTCTATGTATCCTCATTTATGGAGGTTTATATGAATACATAAATAGCTCCTATTTAGATTTCTAAGTAGTACTGCAGCGGACAGTAAGTACCACACCAAACTGATCCATACTGGGCTGTAATATAGGTCCCTGCTGCTGCACGGGTTTCCAGGTCTAATGGTAAATTAGTACAAGATCCTACTACAGTAATGATATATCTTGCTACTGCTACAAAATTCTGATTTATGACTGCGTGATTATGTAATGGTAATACGTCTCTTAAAGTAAACATAAACTATTAATCAAGCATACGCACACACACATCACGGTATTGCCGAAGTTGACGGATGAAGTATATCTTCTTAGCGACGAAGAAAAGAACATTCAATCTTGTTACCGGCAAATTCGCATTTAAAATCACGTGGACTCAGCCCTCGAGTGTTACAGCTCTCTTCTAAGACGGGACCGCTGCCGAGTTCCAGTAAAGTCATGTTTACGTCAATTTTCAGGCCTCGTGCTGTCATGGAAAACAGAATTGATAGTAACATGATAATTAATATTTGTCAGGCTACTCTGTTAATCACCGTCAAACGAAAGTATATCCAATTAATAACGGACTGATTTAGGCTTCTTCTCATACGTCTGTGTTATTATGGTAGTAATAATTCATTTTTATTTATTACGAAATGAGATGGCATCGATGGAATGATCCCAGTCTGTATCATTAATCTGGTGAACTTACACCAACACTTAGTTGATTGATTCGGATTAGACACAAAGTTACTTGTCACTGTTCACAACAAAAGAGATTTAACCTTTCGACGAAAAATGGTTCCACTAATTGAGGCGTTTATAATTTACTGAAAAAACACTAACAGTGAACGCAGTATTATGTTTTTAACACCTTAAAACCGCCATCTCTATTTTGTAAATAACATTTGGCCTCGACCATAACACACACACACACACACACAGTGTTTAGCGGTTGAATAATTATATATTTGAATTGTGTCCAAGTGTCATTATATCTTAATCTAAATGGTCTTTTTATTATAATTGTTTGTGTTTGAGTAACGCATTTCCTATAATTTAAATAGTATTCTAGTTAAATGTATTTTAGGATAGTTGCCTCAATTGAATAAAACGTAACAAAATGTGTTAGCTAACCCTAGACATCTCTTAGAGAGATTACTAACACAGACAGCTAATGACGTGGCTAATTACTGTCTAGTTCAATTAAAAAAAAAGTTGCTGATAGCATCTAATTTGAAGCTTTTCGTCGGGAACTAATACTAGATCAATTTTCAATTTGATATCCTATAATCCACAGAGAAAACCTCGCCAGTAGCCGAAATGGAAGAAAACCCGACCACATAACGGTGGCACTGCTTCGGATTGAACCCTGACCTGCCACGTAGCACCACTATGAGCTAGACATACCCAGTCCATTCAGTCCTAGTTTTAAGAATAGTGACAAATCAGCTGTCTGTAACGCGCAGAACAATCTTCGGATGCATAATTTATGCCATGCCATGTTATAGGATGATAATCACGACAGACACAAATTTAATACAATGTGTCTGAATATGGATTTAGCAAATTAGCAGGTAGAGAAATGCAAACTGATAATTTGTGCCTTAAATTTAGGAACAGGGTCGCACGCACAACATGAACTTTATTATGGTTAAGTAACTAGCTATAATGGACAGTAGAATGCCTGCTTTTAGACCTGGCAGTCTGAACACGACATTTACCACACACGGATAATGGCCACAGCGAACAGACACATAACCGTTTTAAAACAGGGGCCATCATAACCGCAATACCTACCTAAATCGATTACATATCTTCGCACGTCAACGCCTTCAGCACGCATCTTGTCGAGAGCTTCGTCGGATAATTTACTTTTGGCCTCTTTCACGCGCTCTGAAAACAACTAACACGGAATCACGTTTTAATTATATTATCTGATAAATCGTGTCGACATAAGAACAAATTTATAAAGTAAAATGTAAAATGTTCACGCCGAAACATCAGGAACGCGGAACTATAGGTTCACTTTTTATACTCGGCATTACCCCGATTAGTGAAATCAGTTTAATACAAACTTCGGCATATTTGAAGAATTCGTCTCCTTCCAGGAAGTTGACGACGGCTCGGTGATCGTTGTCATCTGCAACACGCTTGGCTGTTTTATGCTCATCATTTTCAACGGATAGTCGAACACCCTTTCCGACCAACTCCCGAACCAGCTCTAAGTCACCCATCATGGCTGCCATATGAAGGGGTGTTGAACCAAAGTAATCGGTTATATTTGTATCCGACCCAGCTGCTAGCAACATCATGGCTACGTCCTTATGCCCCCTAAACACGGCCGTCACCAATGGCGTCATGTCTTTTAATGCCTGCTTTATCCGTCCTTCCGCCAGCTGGTCGTATTTCCGTACTAAATCCTTGCTCGGCTTTAGGCCAAAGCCGGAGTCGCGAATTTCGCCAAAATGTCTAAGTTCAATTTGACCGCTCTTCAACTTCTCCTCAAACCCGTGCCTCGAGGTGCGGCTAATGGAAACATAGTGCCACGCCCCACGACCTTTATCGCGGCCGCGGACCACTTTCAGCTGATCTCTTCCGCAGTAGAAATCGCGACCGTCGATCAATTCCTTAAGGCAATGCTCCTCTTCGGCCGCTTCTATCAAATAGCGACACGCCACCGGTTGATTAAATTCCGCGACGAGGTGAAGACAGTTACGATTCTGGTGATCGCGGGCTTTGATAACTACCGGTTTCTCCATTAACAGCTTCAACGTTTTTATGTTACCATTAGCGGCAGCGTTGAGAAATGGGGATCGTCCATCTTCGTCTAACCCGGTACCATGAAGGTTATATTCGGCGATCAAATGCTTAACCAGCTGGTGACGATTGTTCTTTGAAGCCATGGACACCATTCTCTCGTCGAGTATTATGTTATTTTCGGTAAAGGTTTTTAACGTAGAGAAATCTCCATTCATAGCCGCGTAATCCACGGCGCGATAATTTAACTCATCGCAGTCGCTTTGATCGAAGTCGCATTTAGACAGAAGCATTCCAACAACATCGGCTTTTCCATATTTAGCTGCCAGGATCAGGCTATTCTCCCCCCTGTCATTTGCTAGCTTGGGATCAGCTTTATTGTCCAAAAGGTAGCCGACAACGTCGGCAGATCCACTGGCGCAGGCGTAAAGGATGCACGTTGCGCCGCTGTTATCCGTCTCGTTGACGTGCTGTCTTTTAGAGACCAACAACTGGACGTATTCCACGCTTCCTCTCAAACTGGCCCTATGCAACGGGGGCATAGCTAGCCATAACCGGTCATAATAGTCGTACTGCTCTAGTACATCCGGCCCGTGCTCCTTATAGAGTAACTTCTCGGCAAGTCCTCTCGGCGTATAGCCGCCGTATTGTGGATCTTTGTCGGGATCGGTCAGCTGCAGTCTGAGATCATCCCACAAATTCAGATAAAATATTGTCTGAAGATACTCGGCTTTGGCAACCTTGACAATAATATGTAGAAGATTATGACCGTTCTCATCCTTGACATCTGATAAATTCATCTCATCCGCCTTGTCTACAAGCATGCTAAAAAGGTCATACGGATAAAAGCCATTGTCATTCTTGATCATTGCCTTTGCCACGTTTGCAACAACCTCTAACTTTACCGGGTCCCGCTTAAGGCTGGGCATTCGCGTTGAGGCTATAACTTTCTTTTTGCCTCCTTTTGGATCACGACCGTGGAAAGGAAAGCTTATAGGAGGTATTCTTGTTATTTCATTAACCGTTCTCTCCTTGATTCCTACCGTGACAGCAGCACCAGCTACAGTAGCAGTACTGTTCAAATTAAAGGAAAGCCATAAAATGTATAAAAAACCTTTCTTCATCAAAAGGCAAACGATTTAGGCACTATTCAGAACCAGTTGAAACTAAATGATAGAAAGTCGTATTCGGTTACGTCTGAAATAAACATTTAAAAATATATGATCACTGACATATGAATTGCCTCAAGTAAGACCAGATGACAATAAAAAACATTACTCTAGTTAAATCAACACCAATAATTCAATTCTACGGAATTCAGCATTATACCCATTTTAAAATTGTCATAGGTTTTTATTTTTCAACTGGTATAAATCAAATCTAAACTACTGATTTAATTTAAACATAAATTGATTTCAAAAGAAAGCGGTGGGTGCACAAAAACGTCCAAATAATTATTCACTCAGGTGCTACTTAATTAGTTACATACTGAACACTGTAATGCATTATTTATGGTTATGTTTTGGCTTTTAGCAATTGTTAACTTGATTTCACGGTCAAAGTTCTCATAACAGGGAGGATGCATTATATAAGCAATGCTTCAAGCGTCCTCCTTTTCAACATTCTGACTGTGTTTGATTTCATTAAAATTATGTATTATGAATGTTGAAATAATGAATTGAATTGAATAAGAAAGACCAGCTGATGATGGTTGATTAACGAACTGAACTGACGTTTTACTCTAAATATCACAGTTGTCCCCTTATTTTTTGTATATGAAGAAAAACTAAAGCTGTTCGACTCTGAACAAGAATTAATGTGTATCAACTCGATATAGTATATTTTGTTTACGAAAAAAAGAGTAAATTTAAAAGTGAACCCAGATATGGATTATTTTCACACATTCTCAGCTAGTAGCCTTTCTAATAGAAGGCTATCAAGAAGTTTTCAGAATATATATTCGGTATATATATTTATGCTTACGAAAAAAAAACAAGTAAATTTAAAAGAGAACCCAGATATGGATTATTTTCACACATTCTCAGCTAGTAGCCTTTCTAATATAAGGCTATCACGAAGTTTTCAGAATATATATTCAGTATATATATTTATGCTTATGAAAAAAGAGAGTAAATTTAAAAGAGAACCCAGATATGTATTATTTTCACACATTCTCAGCTAGTAGCCTTTCTAATAGAAGGCTATCAAGAAGTTTTCAGAATATATATTCAGTATATATATTTATGCTTATGAAAAAAGAGAGTAAATTTAAAAGAGAACCCAGATATGTATTATTTTCACACATTCTCAGCTAGTAGGCTATCAAGAAGTTTTCAGAATATATATTCAGTATATATATTTATGCTTACGGAAAAAAAACAAGTAAATTTAAAAGAGAACCCAGATATGGATTATTTTCACACATTCTCAGCTAGTAGCCTTTCTAATAGAAGGCTATCAAGAAGTTTTCAGAATATATATTCGGTATATATATTTATGCTTACGAAAGAAGAAAAAAAAACAAGTAAATTTAAAAGAGAACCCGGATATGGATTGTTTTCACACATTCTCAGCTAGTAGCCTTTCTAATAGAAGGCTATCAAGAAGTTTTCAGAATATATATTCGGTATATATATTTATGCTTACGAAAAAAGAGAGTAAATTTAAAAGAGAACCCAGATATGGATTATTTTCACACATTCTCAGCTAGTAGCCTTTCTAATATCAAGAAGTTTTCCGAATCTTTACAAATGGCATACCATTGCTTTTGACCAAACAGCAATATACAACTTTCCAAATATCCTTAGGGGAGTGCTATAACTTGGGTTCATGCTGAATCAGAAAGTTGAATGCGGCAATAAATAATTGTAATACAGAAACCATCACATGGGATTGATGCAAAGTATTTTCCTGGAAATACCAGCTGCTTAGTAGCAGCAATACTCACCTAACCATTGATTCGTTGAATGATTTGGCTTTGTCTTCATCAATACAGACTGAGCAGTTGAGGAATTGAGTAACATCGGCCTCTTTGAGTTTATTTCTAAATATTAACTGAAGACGTCCATTTCTGTAGTCAGCGATGAGGGTTTGAAGGTCAGATGGGTTTTCAGGTATTAGCTCCAGCAGTAAGTGGTTCTTTCCAGGTATGCTGCTCACAGTTATGTTCTTTGTCTAATAAAAATGCAGTAAACAATAATAGAAATCGATCTGCTACAGGTTTATACCATAAAGTCTGATTTCAGTTAATGATAATAATAATAATAATAATATGAGGCAGAAATGAGCCACTGTTCGCTGGGAATAAAAATGGGTCACGACCTTAGCAAACATATGCTTATCAGCCGCGGGTGGTATAGCATTAACAATGATTTATTTCAACTTAATCTTCATAACCCAGACGATGCTACCATTAAATCAGAGGTGCATTAGAAGAGTCGCATTTCATTGTAACCACCTTATACAAATGAAGTAATTCCTGTCGAAGTGATGTCCATGGATCTTCCAAAAGAGATACTGTATCCAGTTTAATTCTATCAAAATCACTTTCGCCATGCTGATCGTCTAATTTTAGGATAATGTTGAGCTGATCCCTCGTTTTACCTATAGATAAGATAATGCAGTTATTATTTGGTACTGATCAGATAAATTATAGAATACATCACAATTCTGATATGTTAGAGAATTGTTTATACCTATCAGTGTGTGCGTGTGTGTGTGTGTTTTATGTTACATATAATAAAGGCGTGGGCTCAGGTTTTCGTGATGTTTATAATTCTTACAGAATTATGATCAAACGACTACTACCTAAATAGAAAACAAATTTTATATATTAGTACATATATAACGCAGCTATAACAGGAAATAAAGCATATATATCAGTACATATAATATCTATTATGATAATAATTCTAATACCTCCGACAATAACAGAAATAATAGTATTTTCACTCAGCCCAAAATGTGAGCGTGAGAGAGTAATCTAACATACGGTTCAAACTGAGAAGCATTTTTTCTTCGAGTAGATTTTTATAATGTGAACACAGCAGCTCAACAAAACCAAGCGTTTCAGACAAATTCCATGACGACTTGTGGAAGGCTTCAAGATGCCTATACTTCTGGAGACACGTCGGAAGACTGTTTGGATTAAGGCCATAGATAGTCACTGGTATCACAATGTTATTTGGCAGTGATACTTCGGAAGACATCTTCTCCAAGCAAGACAAGAACTCTCTGTTCTGTAGGTCACTGGCAGTTACAAGTGGCACGAAGACGGCATTATCGTATCTTTTATAAAATTCCACTTCTTCCATTTGTGTGCTGAACGTTTGTTCTCCACAGAGAAATATGCTTTGTTTGTTCTCATGTTTTCTTAAATATGATGCTATATCTTCCATTACCTTTCTGCTTTTTCGATTTCTGGTAGTATCACAAAACAACACAAGGAAGTGTTCAGCTTCACCGAGAAGGTATTCTGTAGAAAGTAATAAAAATTTATTATTATTAGCATTATTATTATTTTTATTATTATAATCCAACTTGTAATAATAAATGACAAACACTTCTGCAAGGAATTTGACTAGTTACGTTTTAGTTAGCCTAGAAAATATTTATTTATAAAGTACAGAAGACTGCTCCTGTCTGGAATACAACATCTGATGAGTTACTTAAGCAAGAAAACCATGAAAGCATTTATAGATGTATTGGTTTATGAATATATTAATATATGGATGTACTGGCTTACAGATGCAGAGGATTACACATGCATATGTTACAGTTAATAATGTATAATCAGGTGATATGTATATTGCCTGAAATGTTTAGGTCATCTGTATTAAATCTGAGTTAGCAATAGACGTATGAACAGATCTGGGAATATACATTTACTTGATTTACAGATTAACTGTAACATATATAAGTTTTACTACTCTGCATTTTTTAGCCCCCCCCCCCTCAAACACACAGAACTACATACCTATGGCAGGTCTCATTGTCAGCCTACATTCATGTGGTGATTGATAGTTCACCTGAGTAATTAATATAATATTTGTTTCAATTAAAGTGCTATTTATCAGTGAAATAAATGTTGTGTATTTGAATGTGGTAATTAGGATTTAATCTAGCAGATATTTACCTTTGGCTCACTGGATCTCTAAATCTATCTCTATATCACAGATACACAAACAGACACATACACACAGACAGAGAGAGAGAGAGAGAGAGAGAGAGAGAGAGAGAGAGAGAGAGAGAGAGAGAGGAGATATATACATAATTAAGCTGTATATAGAAAAGAAGGTAAATACTAGTTTGTTATTGTTTACTTTTCCACATCTTCACTGGTGACAGTATATATTATTATATTTCCATATTTGTACCATGCATCTTTTGACATTTTTTTCTTTCTTTTCTCTTCACACTTTTGTTTTCTCACATTTTTCACTTGTCTCTTTTTGTGTGACTGGTGCCATTTTAAACGTCCATATTTTTTCATTGGCACAAACCATCTTTTCACATTAACTGTTTGTCGTTCTCACGAATAAACTCTTTTTCTCTTTTGCTTTAATTCACCTATTCACATATTGCCAATGGCTGTTTCAACGACATACCGGAACAGGAATATCTGATCTCGGCAACAGACATATGATTGATAGGATGCTAATACAAGAATAGCGATTACATACCATTAATTATGCAAGGATGTCAAACGTCACTACGTAACTGTTTAAAAGAAAGACGGTTGAACGTAGAAATCTAGCTACTTCTACATAAATATATCGCACACACATCAAGTGGCAGTATCCATAACAACTGTAAACGACAAATTAAATTTCACTTCGTGAGCAACCGGATACCCAAAATTGGACGATGCCCATGAAAAAAGGCGGAATGTCTGATCGTTGGTCCAGCGATCTGCGGGTGTGCCGTTATCCTACAGTGAAATGAACACGGGCGTATATTGATTAACTAAGAAAAATGTAAACGTAACAATTCTAAAGTGACTTCCATACACGATTATTGATATGTTGCACAAGAACACCGTAGCCCAGCAATGTTAATATGGACTTTCACAATACGCCTTAGTTATACAACGCTTACTTTGATGACAATTGAAGAACCGACTACAGAAGTCAAACATCTCGTCGAATAACCGTGAGCAATCTCTTGAAGTAAGGTAAACTGAGCATCAGGGTAAATTGAGCATCAAAATCGAACAGAGACCAAACTGATAATTGCTAGCAAACCATTGTTTCTGTGATATTAAAACGCTTACCCAACCTCCATTTTCATGTATCCAGGCAGCAAGATATTCTCTAACACACGACTTCAGATGCTGAATTGACAGCTGAAGGCCACCAGATTTGTCTGACCACTCATTTTGCATTCTCTATAAATGGAAATTTTAGTCTCTTTGTTATTTGTGAATGATAATTGGCAGGAATTCGTAGGTAAATATTTATTAACAATGTCGTGTTTAGGATGGGATGAAGCGACCCGAATAGTTACCATTCCAAGCGTCAAATGACTGTGACATATAGAGAGGACACGAATGAAATGAAGCTTTCACTCAATTAAACAAGGTAAATTAAAATATAGCATTTTTGGTTTATTTCAACGCCTCATTAATACCAAACAATACTTTGTTATCACACTAATGTAGAGCTTGAGTTGATTAGCAACAGAACAAGGTGATCATTCTCTGACCAGTACTACTGTGAGTCCAGATGTGTATTTTGAGTGTTAGATATACAGAATATAAATAATAATAATAATAATAATGCATATTTAATAAAGTGCCCTTACTAGCAGGAGTCATTCAAAGTTGCTGTACAATCATTATGTAATATAATAATACCCCAAATAATATGTCTGTAAAACAACTGTAAGTGATTTAAAAGATATTAATCATTTATATGTGAAAGTGACCTTGAACAGGTTTAATATTTTCAAGAGACAACGCATTTCTAATATTTGCCGTCAACCTATTCCACAAATTGGGGGCTGTAACACTAAACGCACAATCACCATATCACTTGAGCTGAGACACTGGCAGCTGCAATAGTATCTGACTGGATGACCTGAGTTTTCGGGATGACTTTCTAATGGACACCAGTTCACAAAGGCCGGTATTATTTACCCGGCAGCTGGGTCCCAAACGATAGAAAAGGGTCTTATTCATCCGACAGCCGGGTTCCGAAGGAAAGTATCCGTGACTACTTAGCCAGCTGCTGGGTATACAACACAAATTTGTGTTCTTGCTCAGCCGGCATTGACGACTATGTACGACTAGTGCCATTGTGCCGCCGCGGCTACTTGTAATGTTTTTAAATTTTCAGATCTTCCCCGAATGGCGTCTGTCCTGTGCCTAAACGTTTGTTAGTAACTGCGATGGCTCGACAGCCATCTTTGGTGAACTTAGTGTCGGTAGACATAGGCCTCAAATTTCTGGCCACCATTTTCCCGTCTCCAGCCAGTTGTTATTAAAACAGGGAATGCCAGTGTCCAAGCGGAACTGGCGGCGATCTTGGCCGGTTGCGCAAGCGGCAAATTTTTCACCGGGGAACCGAATCTTTGCAGGGTGGGCAGGAGACAAAATCTTCACCGGGGAATCAAATCTTTGTGCTGGGTGGGCAGGAGACAAAATCTTCACCGAGGAACCGAATCTTTCCCGGGTGGGCAGGAGACAAAATCTTCACCGTGGAACCGAATCTTTGCCGGGTGGGCAGGAGACAAAATCTTCACCAGGGAACCGAATCTTTGCCGGGTGGGCAGGAGACAAAATCTTCACCGGGGAACCAAATCTTTGCCGGGTGAATAACGACTTCCTAGTAACAAAAGCATGTTAATTGTTAGCCGAGTTAATCAGCTTTTAAGTTGAAAGCAGTTGCAAACAAATATTTGTCATTATGAGGTCTGTAATGATTCTCATAGATAATTGGGTTACCTATAAGTGCTGCCATATCTATATTTTCACCGAAACAAATTTTGATTAATGATATTCAAATATGAAATTTACTCACTTAACTGAGATTCTCGCGTGAAGACATGAGTATGCAATGGGAAAGCGTGGGGAATTGATTGGTGTGCTTAGCGTCGGCTTTGATCTCATCTGTATCTAATTATATCAGTATAGTCTTATATTGTGGCACAGCTACTTCTACTCCTTTGTATATAATGATATCACCCTATTGTGGTGCCACCTACCGATTTGTTGTCTATTGTTAGCCTAATAAAGCCATGCGTTCTCAACTGGCGTTATCACTTCTTAATTGTTCTACTGAATAGAACATATTGAAACACATTGTTAATGCTGGAAATTGATCTCACTGAAAAGTGAACAATTATTTAACACACTTTTTCTGCTGTAGATTGCTCATAGTCTACTCGGTTCCCACAGAGGCATCAAAACAGCACTAATATCAGAATGAAACACGGGAACATTATTACATCGAAAGTTGTTTTTCTATTTCTAAGAGTTGAGAAAACAAAAATACAGTAACCCACAAGCGTAATAAAAAATTAAATAATAATAATACAGGTAACCAAGTTATGGCGGAGATGATACTCTACATCATAATCAGCATTTAATAACCCATCTCATATATTTTCCCGTTAGCAAGACTATTCATTTTTATTCTAATATTACTAGTGAAGCTAGTTATATGTTAATAGCATTAGACATCTTGTTAACACAACATTACAAAAGTAAATACATGTAAATTATTGCATTAAATTATTGATATATACATATATCATGTGAAAATCAGTATTAAAGTAAACCAAAAATAATATATGTTTTCAATTTAATTTGGTATTTTAAGTTTTCTGTTGCTTTCTTGTTTGGTACCATATAAAGCATACTTACATTTTATAATAATTTAACTGTAATCACGACCAAAATCATACCAAATACAATAGTTATTGTGTAAGCAGCAGCATCCAGGCCATATTGAAGTGTACAATGAATAAATAACAGTATATAAATTTGATTATTCTCTTCACTAAGAAATTAAATTTAAGTTCTATGTTTCCAGTTTGATAAGATCTTTTTAGACACTTTAAATATGTATTGGTAAAGCTAATCTGTCATATATGTAACATCACCTTTTCATACAATGTTTATATTAAAGATCAAGCACTAGAAATTAAAACAAAATCACATACTTACCAGTGTTATTTGCCTGAATAGGTTCACTAAGCCTAGAACATGACTCCAAGATCTGCTACCATTTGGAACTAATGTTTTCACTAGTTTGAAAACAGTGTCAGATGCAGTCAGTTTGTACAAGTTCACTGCTTTCATAACACTGAAAATGAAGTGTAATAATATTATCTAACTAGAATCCAAATGTTGTCAACACGGACACACACACACACACACACACACACACACACATATATATATATATATATATATATATATATATTCAAAATCCTACACCAAAATATACATTATATGTAATGAAGACGTACTTACTTTTCGAAATATAACTGATCTATATATTTACTATTTATATCATGAACCATTTGTTTTGTTGACTTCTCTACGTCACCAAGGTCTAAGTACAACAAATTTTATCAATTAAATATATTACATACAGATGCTGTCTCGTATAGCAGACGGACTAGTTCCATGAGGAAATCACAAGACCTGGCTAACAGATGTTATTGAAGGATGAAACACCGCACAAACAATGGCAAACTGAGATTCACTTTCACAGCCTCAAGGTTTGCTATTTACTATACCATGGCAGTGTCTGAGTACTCCTATGGTCAGATATAAGCTCACAATAATCAATTATATGATTGCCTGTTAGTTAATTTAACAGAAGAAAATGGATAACAAACACCACTGCAACCTTTAAATGGCACATTAAGAGAATTAACCCTCCAGACAGAGTATTAAAGGTCGCAAGGTTTCCCAAATTAGTCAAATCAGAGATATAGTTTTTTTTTCTCTCTAGAAATAAAGTTACCGTGATTTAAAAACTTGCTTTGCTAACATCTCACATGAGCGAAACTTTAATCGAAAATCTTCGGAATGTGACGTCATCTTTGTCAAACAAAGACCCCAAACACTCCACCGTGACCTTGTTTAACCTGAGTAACGTGTTCCATATTGTCTTTATTAAACATATAAAATGGTGTATTGTGTCACATACAATTGTGCAAAGAAATATACGTCAAATACTAATGATTATATCCGACGTGTAAGTGCCGTCAAAACCCGGTCCGAAATAACAACAACTATCCCAGAAACATACCGAGGGCGGCATATCCCTGCATAGACTAGTATAGGCCACAGACAAATACTACTTTATTTAAAATGAAGTTATGCGATAGGAGGGTGAAAATACTCGGATTCAGGCCAGTGTGTTGACTTATCAATTAAACTTATACCAACACAAACAAATACACACCAATCCAACTCTCATTGTGGACCGGAGTTGTGTGTCGGCGGCACAGGTACTGAGGTAGCTGTTCTGGATCCACGTATTCACTTGCTGCAGCCAATTCCACACAATTAATACTGTCTGTAGGGCTTGATATCCCCGTGAATGTAAAAACTTTCGTCGGAATCTGACATTTTGTCTGTCAACTAGTCAGAACGCTTGTAAACAAGTTGTAGCATTACGTGATGTTTGGCAAAGATGACGTCACACAATAACCCCTAGCGAGTGTAGTACATACTAGCAATGGCTCGTGAAAGTTCGAAAATTAAGGATTTTGGGATCATTTGAATGGAAATATGATAGCTGGTGGTTAGCAGTGTTTTGAGTGTGGTAATACATCTGATAGGAAATTAAATAATTGTTTATTAAGTTATATTTAATTTTCCAGTCATCTTTAATTATAAATAAAGCAATACACTGGTGTGTTTCGTGTGTGTGTGTGTATGCATGTGAGAATGTGTTTGTGAGTGTGTGTCTATGGGTGTGTGAGTGGGTTTATGGGTGTATATGTGTGTGTCAGTGTATATGAGTGAATGTGTGTGAGAGAGAGAGACCAAACAGTTGTTCCAGACAGAACAGTCATATTTGCATTTGTCTAACGTTACCGTATTTTGAATATCCTTCGCCATTGTAGTGATAAAGACTTGTACTTGATGACATTTCATAGTTCAGTATTGAAGTCAGTATTATATGTCTCTGCTGCACGACTGCAAGAAATGTACAAAGTTAGATGGGGTATAATGCAAGTAATTGTAGAAAAAAGTAAGCATTAGTCTAATAAATTGTTGATCTGTAAGAAATACGATGAGTTATCTGATGTCGTTAGAAGTCTGGATCTTGATGCTCTTGTTATTACAGAGACTGGTAATGTTTCAGACTAGAACATGTTGTCGATGTAATAGTCGTCATTCCACATCGTGATTGTTTGAAGATTGAAACTCGTTTGCGCTTTCAAGTTAAGTCCTTTTGAAAATCACCTGTATCTGAGAGAATAAATATTAATGTAGGTGTTGTACACCGATTACACCCAAATAAGAAACAGGACAGGATGACAACTTGATCGTAGATGTCTGTGTCTTCCGTGCTGTCTGATCGTTTCCATATTAACATGGATGTGACTTTACAGAAACGGTATATTTGACCTAAAGTCATCTCATACAGGAAATACAGATACCCTTGCCTCTGCCGAATTAGAATAACTAAGCAAAAGGATCAAAACACGAAACTGATATCAAAGATGTGTTTCCCGTTTTCTGAATAAAGGACAACACAAAAATCAGAATGGCCTCCGAAATATTATCAGCAACACACTTGAGGTTCTTACAGTTGACTGCGTTTATCATTTGTCTCGTGGAAGAATTTCAGGACATTCCGAAAAGCGCATTTAGAGAGACAGCTAATAATAAATCATTCTGTCGAGGTGTTTTCACAAGATCCTTGAAGGCTGCCATTATAAAATCATTAATAATCCCGTTTTTAAATGGTTACTACTCTAATGTTCTAAACAGTTACAGACCTGTTTCAAGTCTAACATCTTCATCTCAAATTATAAAAAGGACGGTTACTTTCAGGCTAAACACATATTTAGTCAGTAGTACCTCTAATGAATCATGACAGTCTGTAGGCAAAAGTGGCCCCAACACTAAAACAGCCTTAATTGGTTCAGGTGAAACATATTGTCGTGTAAGTAGATCAAAGTAAGCCGGCATTGGTTGTTCTTCTGGACCTGTCTGCTGCATTTGATACAGTTGACCGTAATGTACTTTTCTCTAGGATGAAAGACGTGTTCGGTCTGTAAGGTAGGGTATTTGAATAGTTTCGATTCCATCTGAATTAGGGAACAATATTTCCAGAGAATGTCTCTTCGTGGTATCTTATTTGATGATAGGTTATTGTTATCTCGGGCATCACAGGGTTTAGATCCGTGTTCATCTGGTTTTCACAACGTATACACGTCCTCTAGGGATCATTGCGCATCGAGATGTTGCTACATACCATGTATATGCTGATGACATACAGCTGTATATATATCTGAATCCTGACAATCGGGGTTTCTTCTTCCTTGAAAAATTTAGAACGTTATTTTGCTACGGATCACTCAAATCTGCTAGAATTAATTGAAGAAAAACAACTATTATCTATTTGGCTTCACTACATTATGTTAAATCCGCCGTAAAAGCACCATTATTACAGATTGATATCTCGTTCATTATCCGAAATGGGTCATTGATTAAAACAATATAGGAATTATTTTTGACAAATGAATTAATATATGTATTAACATGTCACATCGGTGTGTACTAAACTACCTGCTAAAATCTCAAGAACGGCTACTGTTTAATAACATTCTGGACACAAGAAACACTTATTACTGTGGTCCTTGCCATTGCTGCAGCTCGTATAGACCATTGTGACCCTCTGTGATATGATATAATTCAGTAAATTTAGAATAGCGCAGCTCGTATATAATATAATCCTATCACTCCAATTCTTCAAAAAACATCATTGGCTACCTGTTAGAAAGTATAGCCATTTCAAGAATTTACTAATAACTTGTAAATGCACGAATGACATGGCACCTGAGTACCTGTGTGAACTGGTGTCCATTAAAATGTCATTCCAAAAACTAAGCATCTAATCAGATATTATGGCAGGTACCTGTGTCTCGGCTGAAGGCATATGTTCCAACTTTGTGAAACATGTTGCACATTAGAAATACGTGATCTCTTGTAACATTTAAACCTCTTCAAGGTTCACTTTACTGATAAACAATGATTATTGTTAAAATATATTCCTCATATACATTATTTTTGGAATCATTGTATAGGATCTTTGAATAGCTCCTGCTATTAAGAGTGCTTGATTAAAGATAAATTATTATTATTATTATTATTAGTCTTCTTAAATTATCAATTCTTTATAAATATTTCGGTCTCTCTGTCAGTTAACAGAGATTAATCAATATTTTACTGCTTTGACTTCCCGATAACGTTGTTATACATGGATACATACATAATTCACATGTAACCGAATTCTGTAATTATCACACAATCAGTAAATCTGGACTTGTGTACAAGTTGTACGTAAGTCTAACAAAGGAGAAACATTTCCTGGTAAAATAATTTCAATGTTTTCCCACTGATTATCAAGGTTTCAATCAAATAAAATCAAAATATTTATTCATAACATATACATAGTATTATATTATACAGAAAATATTATATAACTGCATTGTATATGTTACAAGGTGTCAATTGGTCTATTGACCGTCTTCTTTTGACACCTTTCATATTTCATGTATAAATTGCTGAGCTTGAATGGTTGGCACCAGGTAATATAATCGGCATTGCTATACTACCACTCTAGGTACTGGTACTGGAGATATACATATGATCACATCAACACGATAAGGATCACGCCCAGACGTTTTGTTTGATCCCCAGAGTGTCTGGGGATCAAATCCTTTATAGCTACTATATATATATATATATATATATATATATATATAAGCATTTGTTTGTCTCTTTGTAGACATTATTGCATTATTCAGGTACATATAATATGTGGTATTCTATCAAATCTGAATTATGAGGCTACATTAATGTTATGTGTAACAGGCATCATCAAGATAAGAAGAAGAAAAAAACTTCTCTAATATTGTACTAAACACGTCACAGTTTACCCTTGAAACAACAGCTGGACCCGTACAACCGAGGTGAACAATGAACATCTTAAAAAAATACTGATCCCAGTTGCCAGCTACAATTAGCAATAGGCATCTGGCCCTTTGTAAAACGGCGAACACATGAAACTGAGAGATGTGAACTATGACCAGTTTGTGAACACTGGGCTGTTCTCTTCCTTATAAACATGATGTTGTAAATGAAGATTGTGAGTATGTATTCCACTTTGTTAATCTACTTATGTTGACTCTGTTTATATGAAACGTTACCGAGAAACATGAAATAAGTGGATTACTGTTCACGATATAAATCCGACATAAATAAGGAACGATATTATTTAAAGATGGTATCCACGCATGCACACACGCACACACAGACACACATACATTCTATGGAACTTGATGAAGACTTGAATAGGTCTAAACCGGTCATTGCTATTGGGTTGAGTCGTGTTATATCGCTGCTATTAGTATTAATCTGAATTTATTCTGATTTATGCTTATATTATTCACACATTATTCATACTGTGTATTAATATTTTATTTCTCCATTTTAGGTTTAATCTTTCTTGGCCGTAGTGTTCGACCCAAAGCCTGGTTTTGTTTTAATCATAGTTTCTTTTTTTATATTTAGATTATCCTCTTTTGGATTATTTTAGAAATTAGTTTTTTCTTTCATTTTTCTCTAATTTTACCGGTAATTAATTATACTTTTTTTAAATCAGTTTGGAGTTAATTGTTGTTTGAATGAAAGTATAACACCTGTGCCAGCGCCTTAACTATCTTTATAAAACACACACACACACACACACACACACACGCACGCACGCACGCAGATAGACACACATATACATACACAAGCACACGAAAACACACACACACACGTATTATGTGAATGTAATAAACTGTAATCAGATATTTCAACAATATATTTAACCATGTATTGCAACTAGTTTACCTTTATGAAGATCAGTTTCATTCCAGGATGGACCTTTTAAATACATCCTATATGGTTTATCTGATGAATATATGAGAATATAAGTAGAAATTTAATGAAACGTTTCACACACATATAATATATACAATTAATATATATATATATATATATATATATATATATATATATATACCGGTATAAAATGGGAAATATTACATATACTATTAAAACAAATTTTTTGGCACTTAAAGTTATAAAATACATTTTGAAAATGATAACATTTGTAAATAGTGAATATAAAAAAAAACTAAAATGCAATATTTTATGTAGAATCAACAGGATTTATGTTCATTATCAAATAAAACACCAACAGTTTACCCTTTTTTGTTAACTAGATCAACACAGATACATTGATGGGCAAGAAGTATGGATATTAACATGACTGCCTGTTCTTGAAGGCTCTAACTGTTACCAACTAATGATTAAATGTCATGTGATACTTGTATTATTCTGTTTACATTTATATTATACTTGCCAACCGATTGAAGACTTCCACTATCAAGGCCAATGTCATTATTCTCAATGTTTCTGCTCCGTAATTCCATGCTTAATTTGGGTTGGACATCAGTTATTTGCTAAAATGTTACAAATATATGTAATTATTTATCAACGCGCAAGCACACACATGCACACGCGTAAACACCGATTGAGTTGTTTAGCCTCAGTCCTGGTGTCACCCTTGGGACGTATGGCTGACAAGCGACTCCTTAGGGAAACACAATTTGAACCCACAGTCTGGAAATTTTCAGCAGTGTACTCAAACTACTGGGCCATCAGAAAGCCATGTTTTAATTTGGTGATAAAAGCACAGGTTAGGTATTGTACTATTAAACCATACATTACACAACAATGTGTGAAAATATCATTACATATCAGACCCCAACGGGGTCAATTCAATTCCGGAATTGGAATTGCTTATTTAAACAAAAATGGAATTGAGATTGATAAATTTCGAATTGAAATTGAAGTTTGCTACAAAAGATTAAATCCACAAATTAATTTACCATTTAATTTTTTAATTCAGAATAGTTCTTCCATGACAATCCTACTTGAAATATAAACTATTTGGGGTAGGTATTTTGAGTACCTACTCATGGTAAAAAATAGTAGGTAAAAAAGAGTGGGTAAAAAATGTAATGGGAATTGATAAATTTGGAATTGAATTGGAATTGATAAATTTTATGTGGAATTGGAATTGACAAAATGGAATTGACCTTTTGTTGTCACTGATGTCACTTGTCGCTGATGTCAGTGTTGCTAAACTGGATAAGTTACTACATGAAGTTCTTTCATTCGCATTAATGATAAAATTGATTTGGTTTGTGACTAGGATTTGGATTTATTTTACTTTCCCCTCTACATTCACGCACGAGCGCGCGCGCAAGCACACACACTCACTCACACACACACAATGCTACATGTAATTGTTTTCCCCTACCATTAAAGGTGCCCAACTGCTGTGAAAAAATGCACCAATACGTTTAATTGAACAAGTGGGTGGAATTATCTGACATTTTGGCATGTCAGTAAATCAGTGAAAATGTGTTATTTTGAGACTGTTTTCAGCCAAAACACCCGTTTTATAACTTACAATTTCCTAACTTTGATGTATCTTAATTACAGTAAAGTGTGGAATTATAATTAATTTGGTAAAAGCCAACCATTACAAAGTTGTTCTTAAAGTATTGCTACAGGCTATATGTACTTAGGTTGGAACATATATTTTTAAGACAGTAGGGTCAGCCTTTTAGTAGGTTTGTCCCGTGTTCTGATGATCAAAGAGTGGTGATAGCCGGATGAGGTACATCATGATGATTTACTGCTGAAGAAGAGTTAAGTACTATTAGTATTAGATTGTTATAGTTTGTAATTTATGAAACCTCGGTGAAATTACTAGTATGTCAACTTCACCATAGTGGCTTAAAAGTAAGGATCACCCAGGAAATTAAGCGGGGTGAACTAAGGAACCACTCACGGAGAGGCATATTTTTGTTATAGATGTACACCCATCCCAGAATGTGGGGTGCTGGGATGTTCTGTCTAAACCCTTTGCATTAATGTTTATTTAAACAAACTGATTGTGAATAAACCATCTCCTGCCAATCAACACTTAATTCACAGCTTCATTAGCAAGAGGTTAGGGATATGATAAAAGTGGGTATTCCCCCCCCCCCCCCAATAACCTCAACAGACCCAAATATTTAAACAAAACTGCACTGCATGTTAAATCCGAGGCTTGCAGATTACAAATTTGTTTCTATTTGTAACCAATATATTTGACTGAAAAAGGCTAATTTCTTACCTAAGTTTGGGATAAAAGAATACTACATTCTTATGGTGATTATAAGCTGTCGGGGACGCACGCACGGAGACACACACACACGCGCGCATGCACAAACACACTGTGTGTGTAAACAGATTTTACTATAATAATCCAAAACAAAATATATTTAAATCACTATCATACTTTTTTATATTCAGAATAATTTTTTTCATATGTTGAGGGGGTAAAAGCACAGGGAGTAAGAGCTTCTACAACGAGATTCGATCATTGGTCCAACTACGGTTAATGTCAATTAAAGTACTATACCACACAATGGGAGCATAGAATGCTTAGGATAACTTTTGGACATGGCGTCCAAATTCAGTGTGTACACAGACTTGAAATTAAAGTAAAGGATGCGAAGCTGGAGACTTTATGTTTTGGCCCCAATGCTGCAATGGGGGTGTGAGTTGGAGGGGGTGGGAAGATCTCCCCCTTTTGTCAGTCAAAAATGTTGAAAAAAGGGGACATGAATGGGGAAATAGATGCTACTACCCGTATAAATCGGTGTTTTATCGCGGAAGGAGCTCAGTTTGAAAGTGTAAAAGTCACTGAATTCAGTTATGAGGAAATAAAATGCAGACGATGTCCTTTTGTCCAGAACGAGGAGAGATGTCAAGAAAGGATGAAACAAAGAGAGATCTAGCATAATCATGAAATAACGGAGACCTTGACACCCTGGGATTAATTGAAACTTCGTACGGTAGTTTCTATAATAGTTTCATAAAAAGGGGGCCTAATAACAACTAAATAAACCAGTTATTTGGTGCATGCGGCAGCACTACCTGGAACTTGAAGAGTCCTTTAAACGGCCATGTTAGCATAACGTTTCAATCTACTAATATCACGAAGTTTAAATGTCTACATTGTTTATCGCGATGCTATGACGTGGATGGCAAGCGTCTTCCGACCACTATTGTAAATATTCGTTAAACCGTGTGGTATTACGAGGAAAGTATTTATCCACCAAACCTCAACGCCAAAATCATAGCCCAGCCTCTGGTGGGTTTCTTTACAGCCCCCCATACACAGAAAGCAGCCCAGATACATCATCAAAATTACTTTATTTGTTCCCTAGGTGGCAGCACCTTTTGTTTGAACAAAATAACCTCTTCGGTCTTCCACTGATATCGTGAAATAACATTAAAACACATCTAAACAAAATTTGCCACACACTGAAGTTAATGTGGTGGCGACCATATCTGTGTACAAGCATATTTTATAATGAATCGGCGATCTATTCGATTACTATGAGTGGCTCACCACCAGTTCATTTACACTCTTACGCCCAGGGAGTATTTCTGGTTAACTTAAACCTCCACCACGCCAGGGTTTTTTTTATCATCATGGAAAAAAACCTAAACTTACACGAAACTTTCATATTAAATAAATAGCCTGTGCTGTAATTTTAGTTTATTGCTATTCTTCCGGGTCAGGATGATACGCGTTGATCATTTCTTCTCGACTGATATAAATAAAATGAGATCAGCCGAAACTACACTTTGGCTTGGTGCCAACCGCACCGAACGACCTGAAATATTTCATATACATACAAACGTATGTCTATGTCCGTGCAGTGAGCTCCGGTGGCCTAGCGGGGGGGGGCGTTAAAAAAACTGGCTTTGCGTCACTAAATAATAAGCGAATATAATTGGTCATGTTCTAATTTGGCTATCCTATATCTGAGTTAAAGACGAAACGAGTCAAATAATTACGTGTTTTATACCTTATGATGATGATTGATGTTTTACGGCTCTTTTGTGCGCGTGATAGGCTAAATGGGCCGAGCGACCCCCAAAGTGAATGAGGTGAAGTCAAAGATGAAACACTCATCAGAGATGCCCACGACGAGTTGTAATTTTCTATACGACACATACGTCTTCCAACCTAACTGCTTTGATAAAACACCAGGAAAATAATATGAGTCAACCAAACTTAATATACGTAAATATAAGTACGGAATCACGTAGGCCGATTTGATGTTGTTTATTTCATATAGTTTATTCATGATTCTATTTGCAGATCAGTGTATTATTGGGGGAAAATCGATACTTAAAAGCACACTTTGGCATGGTGCCAGACATGTCTTTATTCAGAGGTGGATTTTGGAGAACGCATTACATGGATTTTTTTATCTCGTCATGGGGTTGTTGTTGGGGGGGGGTGTACACGAGTGTCTTCTTGACATACAAAGCATATCTATTTTGTTTGGACTGAGAGAGAAAGAGAGATATGGATAGATGTTTGGAGTTTTACGGCCACTTGTTTTTCACAAGGTAGGCTAAATGGGCCAATCGACCTCCAAAGCTAACCTTCAGACATGCCCGCCCTGAGATTCGACTAATCAGGTGAGAGAGAAAAGAGAGACTGAATTGAAGTGGTAATATTGTATTCAGTGCTCTTAAATACTAAGGTACTGTGATGATAAAATAACAAGTATCTCTCTCTCTCTCTCTGTCTCTGATATATATATATATATATATATATATATATATGTTACAATTAATCTGTATAATCAGGTAATATGTATATTACCTGAAGTTTTAAATCTCAGCTAGCAATAGACGTATTACTTGAATATTTCAGGTAATGTACATATTACCTGATTTTATAGATTAACTGTAACACACACAAACGCACACACACACACACACACACTATATATATATATATATATATATATCACCAACGACGGTATATAGACGCATACACAATAATGATATATATACAATATTATATTACTTTGATTCAGAGACGGATCGGACAAACACATATAATATAAAATTCACCAGTATGAAACCAGAATCATACGATACCTTCATACCAGAGAAACAATCACTTACCAATATACCAAAGTCCACTTGTATCTCATCATGAAGGGATTAAAGACCGAAGGGGCAAAATACCTGTAACCCACACAGGGAGACCCCTCACGATCCGCACCTGCTTTCACTTAATTGGTTTGAGATCAGTTATGCCCAAGGCATCCACTGATTTAGCCCATGTTCATGTCATATTTTACATCTGTGAGTACTCTTGTCAGTGATATATTTCCCAACGACACGAAAAGAAATATTTCGCAAGGTTCTCAAAACCTAGTTATTCAAATTAGTCTATTTATAATATTTAACCACCAGAGTGTATAAAATTTATGTACACAATGTGTCTGCGTTATATGACTCGGAACATGTTTTTAAAATCTTGCTTCCGTGTCAAACGCCTTATATTCCAAGTAGGATTCTCATGGAAGAAATATTTCTGAATTAAAAAATGAAATGGTAAATTAATTTGTGGATTTAATTTAATTTTGGCCTGTTCTAAACATTGAACGGGGGTAAATTCCTAGATAGCAATATCTCTATATAGATTACATGCATGCTATGTGGTGGTGTCACCGCGTTGGTGGAGCCCAAGGTATCGAGACCAACCAGTGTGCATATTTGATATATATATATATATATATATATATATATAAGGAACCAAAGTTCTGGATCAATTTGGTTCCAGTATATTGGTAACAGCACATGTAAGTGTTAATATGGTAAAATTAGCGCAAGCCTAACCACAAAGCGCTTTTAGCTAAAGAGGTATTATATCACGTGGTGGATCATAATAGTCTTGGGTGAATCTCCATGTAAGAGTATATTTTCTAATCATCAAAGGTGTGTTTATATTCCACTGCCCAGTAGGGGCCTTGAAACGAATGTATTTGCTTAGTTCCGACCAGCAGGGGTCAGACCCTGTATTTACTTTCACAATCCTGTTGGGTACTAAACCAAAGCTCTGCATCATTATGGTTCCAGTATGTTGGTAACACCACATGTAAGTGTTAACATTGTAAAAATGGTATATTAATTTTTGGATTAAATTTTTTGTAGGAAACTTCAAATTCAAAATTTCTCAATTCCAATTCAAAATTTCTCAATTCCAATTCATTTTTTTTAAATAATCAATTCCAATTCGGGAATTGGAATTGACCATCAATTCCAATTCCGGAATTGAATTGACCCCATGTCTGCCAGTCTGTATATAATATAATACTTGATAGTCAGAGGTTGTTACCTACCGGTACCACCAGATGATTAGCATAATATAAAAATCAGTTTTTTCACATTGCAAACCTCGCTCGCCAGTTGCTGTGAAACAATTAATTAATAAAACGTGTCAGTTGAAGGGAGTCTACACAATCAAGCGTGTTGTTCGGGGAGTGTCTCCAGGCTGTCGCTTAATCAGCACAGCCTCTATGTTCGAGTGGTTGAGAAACTCCTCCTCCACCACTCACGGGGGAGCATTACGGAAAGATGGAGGCGAAATACCCTGAGGGTGGTCACTGCCAGAGTGTTTTACGTCCTCAGGGTTTTTTAACGTCCCCCTTTATTTTAAATAATTCAGTGGAGACAGCAGTGCCATTTAACGTGGTCCGCACCCACGATGTTTTGAGCCGAGAAATTAACCTCTGGAAAAGTTTCGACCTCTTACGGGGTTCGAACCTGTGACCGTTGGCACCAAGTGCCGGGTGCTTAACCGCTAGGCCACCGGAGCTCACTACACAGCTTGTAGCAGTACTTGTAAAAGTTTGGGGGATAGACCCTGGCTGTCGCCTATTGGGCACAGCCACTTGTTGTGACGATTGGCGAACTAGGAGTTGTTTAACTTGGTGGCACCTCAGTTTACTATAAAAGTCACTTTCAGAGGAGAAAAAACCTTACCAGTTGCCTGGTTGGGCTAAAACCTCCTCCTACTATAATGTCGCGGCCGGGAACCTCCGGCCTCCCGAACAGCATGGACTATGGCTACGGAAGCCCCACGCTCTTATCCACTAGTCCGGTATCCGGACATTTAGCCAACGGACACTTAGCCAACGGACATTTAGCGAATATTTGCAGGGGGGACATTTAGCCAACATTCAAAATTTTCATCTTGCATCTACATGTATATTGTTATATTTTTGAGTTTGTGTATGCTCTGTCAATATTATGTTTTCTTTATGGATGTTGCAAATATAGGCCTATCTTTAGATATACTGTTTTCTCCGTTATTATACACAAATATAAATAATGGTATGTAACATACAATATGTCAGGGTTGGGAGGTTTTTTACACAGACGTTATTAACACTGTTAACTATATTTGGCATGTGTGTTATTACTACTTGTATATACGGCAGATAATCTACTAGTCTCAGAATAACCCTCTATTCAATGTTGACACATACATATATTGTAATGTTGTTAAGAAGTGACTGCATAACCCAGGTGATATATCACAGTTTTAAAATGTGACTTCATTTTGCCTCAGTATAGAAAGCCAGTCTGAATTTAATTTGAAGCAGTGTTACATTTCCTCATGATCATAGTGTCATATCACATTGATACATACCTGCATGTTGGCTTAAATTATTGAACTAAGACTGTGATTATTATTTGATAGCCAGCCTTTAGTACTGTATAAAGGTGGAAGGCCAGAGAATTCCACTTGGGAATATTTTTTACATGTTGCCGTTGGAAATAAAAAATGTGCAAAGTGCAAAAAGTGTGATCATCAGCAAGCTAATTACACAAAATGTTCAATGGATTCAGTTTCATCAGCATCAAGTGAGCGAATATTTTCAAACTTTGTAAATATTCAAACTAAAGTGCACAATCTTCTATCCAACAGTAAAACTTTTAAGATGGTATTCTGCTATAGGATTCTCAAAGGCAGTGCCGAATTAGACTATTTAACTGTTCAGATAGACAATATTCAATTTGTGTGCAGAAGAACAATAAATGTAATTATTTTGTTATATTCCTACTATTCATGTAGACATTCATATGCCAAATATTAGGGTGTAGGACAGTTGCTCACCAGGAAAAAAAAAGGATTTTTAATTCAGAAATATATTTCTTAGTATCATATTACCTATATAATTATTGGGATGAATATTACCAATTATTAGGGAATTAAAGTTCAGAGATTATTTTATTTTATTTGATTAATATAATTATAAACCTTTTTTCTCACATTAAAAATTCACTGGTGAGCAAGTGTCCACTTTTCATTTGCTTGGTGAGCAAGTGTATGGTGAGCAACTGTCCGGGTGATCAACTGTCTGTACTCCAAATATTGAATAGTGTGTTAATAAAAATGCATGTATGTGAAAGACACTATCAAATAAATGGGTCACCTAGTGCAAATAGATCTGGCACTCTAAAGTAGCGTTTTCCTTTATTTTTCCGTTTATTATTTTTACAACTCCAAACTTTACATTTCCCAATATTATATTGTTTAGGGTATGGTTGCTAAGGACATTTACCCACAATTCATCACGCCCTCTTGACTGCTCCCAGAGAGATGGCCATTGCGCAGCTAGTGAGCTCCGGTGGCCTAGTGGTTAAGCACCCGGTCCTTGGTGCCAATGGTCGCAGGTTCGAACCCCGCAAGAGGTCGAAACTTTTCCAGGGATTAATTTCTCGGCTCACTACATCGTGGGTGGCTGACCACGTTAAATGGCGCTGCCGTCTCCACTGAATTATTTAAAATAAAGGGGGACGTTAAAAACCCCCTGAGGACGTAAAACACTCTGGCAGTGACCACCCTCAGGGTATTTCGGCTCCATCTTTCCGTACTGCTCCCCTGTGAGTGGTGGGGGGAGCAGTTTCTCAACCACTCAAACATAGAGGCTGTGCCGAATAAGCGACAGCCTGGGGATTCTCCCCCGAACAACAACAACAACAAAAATTGCGCAGCTGCCGAAATCAACTTGCTGATGTCACACAAGAGGGAAATTAAGACGAAGAAGTGGGCCATATGGCCGCGGTCAATTTCCGTTTTAGTGCAATCGTACGTAAAATATATCTCGAGAAGATCCTTGTTATAGCAATTTGTGCTAAAATTTAGACACAACTAATATGCTAGATCATAATTGGCCGTACTATTATACCCGCTGAAGGCATACACTTTAATTAGCTGTTCTACATTGCACATTAGTCGTAGTTTTGCCAGCCATACGAACGTATAAATATTTGAAAACAGAATGAACAGACGACTATGTTCCAAATACACTTAATTATAACGCTTTGAAATATGCCCGACTCTGGGCATTATTTACTAACTCGGAATGTGTATTCATGCATACACTTACCGCGCAGGCAAACCGGCTGTGTACTTGGGCAGTAGTTCAAAGAAGGCCCTTACCAGTCCGGAGGTATAGCCACTTGGAATACCTAATCCAGTTCAGCGCATAATAATGACGTATCACCTCAGAAGCGTCACCCACTTCGTTCCATTCTTCTGTGTTTACGGACGTTGATTTGACGCTTGTTACTTAGAAAGATTAACCTTATTAAATAAAATCAGTTCTGCAGTCCTCGGATAAACCATTCAATATGCCCTTTAATATTAACAAACTATATTTCCACATTAATCCCGTTTGTTATATGAAATAACTCGGCATGCATCAGGGAGATTAGTTACCATGATTGTAGTATAAAGACGACAGACATCGGCGTCATCCGTGTCGTTATATACCAGAGATTTTTGGGAATATATAATTGAAAATAAATTCCCAATCAAGGGGAAAGCCAAATCAACCAATAGGAACTAAACATATTTGCTTCCATGTCTATAACTTCCTTATTCTGCGTCATAGTCAAGGAACTAAAACCTTTTTAATGAAATTTTATGAATGGTATGTTTGAATGTTGATGTCGATCTTCCGGGTATTTACTATGCTGTACAGCGAGCCCCCCCTCTCTAGAGTAACTATGAATGTGTATTCGATATAATTAACTAGACCCCAAATGTGGAAAAATTGTGGTTGTCAGAATATAGCATTTATTAGCTAATTAATAATTAGACACCTCTGATCTGATATCATTATATTGGTCTACCCTATATATAGCATTAATTGTGCCTAATGTACGGATAGCAGCATGTTAATACTTGGCGGGGGGGATCTTTAATTGTTTATTAATTAAACAAGTTACTCATTAGCAGATGTGGGCTATCATGACGGTAGTTCAGTCATTAAATGAATATTTTTTAGCAATTATCTGATTACTCATCTCTTAAAGTTTCTGTGTCATATTAATATAAAACAGGACATATATGAGGAAGTGTCACTTTCTTTTAAAAAGACTTGTTTCCCTTTTGAATGGGATCGGCTCCAAGTTTCCATTTCACTTTTTATTTAACCCTATAAGTTCTGGATTCGAAATTTCAATTTAAGAAAAAGGTACTATTCCCACCACTGATGTATGAACTCATATCCGGTGAGAAAAATTGATTTAGCTGGGCTATCATGAGCGCTAGAGTTTGATTTTCACCGACAAACTCACCACTTGGAGTAGTATACTGACATCGTATTAATATTACAGGGATCCATGATGGATATGACAAGTTTTGCTGTAAAGTAGACCAACCCTGATTAACTATTAACAAATGACTGGCATGTTAATCAACACCAAACTACGTTCATTCCTAACAGTTTAAGGAATTCAGTGCTTCATAATAATCTGATTCTGTACTTCTATTCAACCTTTATCATTCTCTATAGCAGTAGATGTGGCAAATCTCCAGAGTTGCAGAAATGAGGGTCATGCGGGCCCTTTGGTACCGGTAATACTAACCCCTCAAATGAATATAGCCCTGACTGAATCATCTTGGTTTAAGACTACAATCTACGATTGGGCAACTTATTAAAAATCTCGGGCTCGATAAATATTGTAACGTTATTTACAGATCCTGTGTCAATATGTGTAAATTCAGTTTACACTCTTTTGAATCCAACCTATAATCAT
This sequence comes from Paralvinella palmiformis, assembly GCA_025642065.1. Taxonomy (NCBI): domain Eukaryota; kingdom Metazoa; phylum Annelida; class Polychaeta; order Terebellida; family Alvinellidae; genus Paralvinella; species Paralvinella palmiformis. The sequence continues at coordinate 410,878 of JAODUP010000443.1, read as the reverse complement.
TTCAGATTGACTGCCATTGATACTTGTAGATATTGGCACCTTTGACTAAATGTTAATAGTTAAGTATGAACTTCCTCATTTCCTGCAAAGTTATGAGTCTTGCGCCTTCCAATCGTTTGTATTACACATGCACAATGTAATGCAGTACTTCTGAATTGACTGCTTCCGAGTTGGTGATGAATTCCGATACCGAGCACCAATGCAGTGCCCATGGATACCTTTGGCACTGGGTTATTGAGGTGTGACAAATAAAAGTGATTTTGAGGTCATAATTTTGTAGTCCGTTATCACTGCAGCTGTAGACGTTCCTGAAAGTGTCAAATTTCAAACAGTACATGACAAAGTCATATATGATGTTCAGTTGATTTCCGTGCTGAATACAATATATATGATAACAACTCCGACGCCAATTCTTCTATATTGTAGTACAGAAGTAAACCAAATCATTGAAGGCAAAACCTTGTATTATATTTTATCTAACTTTCTACCTCCTAATTGATTCAGACACATTTGTCTTACTTTCATTGAGGAGTAGCTCTGTGAATCATATACTACAAATTTGTTTATGCATTGTCTATGCAGAGAACGTACCACACGACAAAATGGCTCATGGAAGCTTATCCTCTAATCAGGCTTCGGTAACGGGTTAGATTGTATTTTACGCATCTTTTGCAAGTAAATTAGGATTGCTCATCATTTAAAGCTATTCATTCTTTTCCCTGATCCATCTAGTAACTTTTCCTGGTAGCCCACAACATCGCCCGTCATATTTACCATTTTGTTGGTACATAATTATGTGCGCCAGTCTCTGGGATAACCAGTGTTGCAATACCACTTCATGAAGAGGCTGATCTTTTGTTATACAAGGATATTCATTGTCAATTGACAATATCATATAATCGCAGTGATACTCAGACTTATAGGGGGGGGGGGGCAAAGCCTCTTCTTAGAAAATACTTTGTTGGGGGGGGGGGGGTTTTAGAACTTTGGTTAGCCTTAGATAAACATGATAGAACAAGATATTCCGAAGTGAAGAGAGTGAGACCAATTAGTTGGTGCTGATGATATGATAGTAAATAACGGGAAGGTTTTGTCAAAATTATTTGTTTTATTTCTTTCTTAAGATAACCTTTCGATGAAGCTATACATTTCAAGGGGTGTGTGTGTGCATTATATAATCAATGCTCCAAGCATCCCCCTTTTCAACATTCCATATCTGCTTGGTGTCATTAAAACGGCGTGCGGTCATTTCGGAACATGACCGAATCGGAACAAGATCGAATCGGGACAAGACCAAATCGGCACTACTATTATATTTACCACATAAAACAATGTTGAAATACGAGAAAACATGGAAGTTATGTAACTCTATATTAAATATTTTAACACCTCTAGACAATACATTCATATTATCTTTTGACGGGGCTTTTATAGCACATCCGTTGTGACCCCACCTATGGCAACCATCACATTCCAGGGCTTTCCTATTCCGACGCCCCCCCCCCCTTGTATATATAAGACATTGATTAGATCTACTCATCATTTTCACCACAGCGCTGTTTTGAATGTGAACGATTTGGCCGTATTGAAATAAACAATTCGAATTGAAATGAAATAATTTTAGTACCATTTGGAGCGGCTTAATTCAATGTCAGATCTTTGACTTGCCTCCAGCACTGGTAGACAATCGATCAAAATTAATAAAAAAAATAAAACAAAAATATGTCCGAACGGTTTATGCTACACATTTTGTTATGTTTCTGGCTGTTATATAGTTTTTACAACTGCTTTACCCAGATTTAGATAATAATAATAATGTATATTTAATAAGCGCCCTTACTACCAGGAGCCATTCAAAGGCGCTCTACAAATAATATGTAATATAATAATACCCAAAATTATATGTCTGTAAAAACCCTGTAATGATTTAAAAGATAATAATTATTTATCTGTGAAAGCGACCTTGAACAGGTGTGCTTTTAGAAGAGATTTTAAATTTTCAAGAGACGACGCATTTCTAATATTTGCCGTCAACCTATTCCACAAAGTGGGGGCTGCTACACTAAACGCACAATCACCATATGACTTGAGCCGAGACACTGGCACCTGCAATAGTATCTGACTGGATGACCTGAGTTTTCGGGATGACTTTCTAATGGAAACCAGTTCACACAGGTATTCTGGCGCCATATCATTAATAGATTTATAAGTTATTAGCAACATCTTGAAATGGATACTCTGTCTAACAGGTAGCCAATGTAATTTTGGAGTGATATGATAATATTTTTCGAGTATTTGTCACTATGCGAGCTGCACTATTCTGAATTCGCTGAAGGCGATTAATGTTATAATCAGATATGCCGTATAATAGGGAGTTACAAAAGTCTATACGAGATGTAACAAAGGCATGAACTACAGTTACAAGTGCTTCTTGTGTCAATAATGCTTTTAAACAGTGGATGTTCTTAAGATGGTAGTAGGCAGCTCGACATACTGATGCGACATATTCATGCATATTAATACATTGGTCAAACATAACCCCTAGATAAGTATCTCTCAGTCATCAGGACCGTAGATGATTAGTCTATTTTTTAATTATATCGTCAGTCTGTGGAAGGGGATTCATTATACATTAATCGGGGCACGAAAAGTTGCATCTCTGGTTTCGTGTTTTCTTTTTACCAAATTTAAAATAATTGATATAAAGGGTTAGTGACGAGTATGTCATAGAATTTATTGGATTTGTATGCTTATGAGGTATTTGACCCTCCAGCAAATATCACAAGGCAAATTATGCTGCGGTTGAGATGTTCCCTTTTCTGTGTGTGGAGACTATGTTTCCAGGTCCACGCGGTTCTAAGAAAAGTTGATCTAGAGCTGTATATTCCGTGCACTATTTGCGTCTTTGGAGGCACGCCGTTTAAGTGTTTGGCCTGGTTATCCAGCATTTAAATGACTGTAGCAGACACAGTACGCTCTTAAAGCATGTACTCCTGACTCAGGAATAGAAACACTGCATCGCATCTCGAGCGGTGGCATTGGACACATCTCGTGTGGTTGGTATGTTTTATATAACAAGTTTTGTTGTATATATAATTCACCTTAGTTGTTTGTGGGAATAGAATTATCTTTCCTAGGTCCAGTTATGTCCAGTCTGTACTATGACATTCAAGGCTAACTTTAGTCTCCTTGTCATTAATAAAACCCTATATTATAATTATAGTTTGTATAGCAGACATTAGGTCTGATTTTAAAATGTTAATATATAGAACGGCAATTCCGCCATAACGGTCTGCTAAGGCGCCGATGTAATAGTGACGAGTAGGTCATAGTATTTATTGGATTTGTATGTTTATCAGGTATTTGACCCTTCAGCAAATATCACAAGGCATATTATGCTACGGTTGATATAGTTCCGTTTTTTATGCGTTGAGACTATATTTTCCGGTCCCTGCATTCAAGAAAAGTTGATCTAGAGCTGTATATGTGTCTGGCCTGGTTATCCAGCATTTAAACGACCGTAGCAGGCACACTACGCTCTTAAAGCGTTATTAGTACTCCTGACTCAGGAATAGAAAGACTGCATCGCATCTCGAGCGGTGTCATTGGACACAGCTCGCTTTGTTGTTCGGTGAGAATCCCCAGGCTGTCGCTTATTCGACACAGCCTCTATGTTGGAGTGGATGGAAATACTCCTCCCCCACCACTCACAGGGGAGCAGTATAGAAAGATGGAGCCGAAATACCCTGAGGGTGGTCACTGCCAGAGTGTTTTACGTCCCCCTTTATTTTAAATAATTCAGTGGAGACGTCAGCGCCATTTAACGTGGTCACCCACCCACGATGTTGTGAGCCGAGAAATTAACCTCTGGAAAAGTTTCGACCTCTTACGGGGTTTGAACATGTGACCGTTGGCACCAAGTGCCGGGTGCTTAACCGCTAGGCCACCGGAGCTCACTACACAGCTTGTAGCAGTACTTGTAAAAGTTTGGGGGAGAGCACCTGGCTGTCGCCTATTGGGCACAGCCACTTGGTGTTGACCTCTGTTGTTGTGACGATTGGCGAACTAGGAGTTGTTTAACATGGTGGCACCTCAGTTTACTATAAAAGTCACTTTCGGAGGAGAAAAAAACCTTACCAGTGGCCTGGTTGGACTAAAACCTCCTCCTACTATAATGTCGCGGCCGGGAACCTCCGGCCTCCCGAGCAGCATGGACTATGGGTACGGAAGCCCCACGCTCGTATCCACTAGTCCGGTATCCGGACATTTAGCCAACGGACATTTAGCCAATATTTGCAGGGGGGACATTTAGCCAACATTCAAAATTTTCATCTTGCATCTAGATGTATATTGTTATATTTTTGAGTTTGTGTATTCTCTGTCAATATTATGTTCCCTTTATGGATGTTGCAAATATAGGCCTATCTTTAGATAAGATGTTAGCAACATAATAATTATTGCTGCTTTTTGTACAATTTGTATATTTATATTAATGTATACTGTTTTCTTCGGTATTATACATAAATATAAATAATGATATGCAACATGCAATATGTCAGGGTTGGGAGGTTTTTTACACAGACGTTATTAACACCGTTAACTACTTAACTATATCTGGCATGTGGTTAATTACTACTTGTATATACGGAAGATAATTTACTAGTCTCAGAATAATCCTCTATCCAATGTTGAAAAAAAAACCCTAAACCCCTGTTTTTTAAGGTTACCTCAGTAAGAAACAAGTCTGAATTTAATTTGAAACAGTGTTACACTTTCTCATGATCATAGTGTTATATCACATTGATAGATACCTGCATGTTGGCTTAAATTATTGAACTAATACTGTGATTGTTATTTGATATCCAGCCTTTAGTATGTATACAGTTGGAAGGCCAGAGAATTCCACTTGGGAACATTTGTTACCTGTTGTCGTTGGAAATAAGAAATGTGCAAAGTGCAAAAAGTGTGATTATCAGCAAGCTAAAAATAGTCCACTACACAAAATCTTCAATGGATTCAGTTTCATCAGTATCAAGTGAGCGAATATTTTCAAACATTGTAAATATTCACACCTAAGTGCACAATCTTCTATGCAACAGTAAAACTTTTAAGATGGTATTCTGCTATAGGATTCTCAAAGGCTGTGCTGAATTAGACTATTTAACTGTTCAGATAGACAATATTCACTTTGTGTGCAGAAGAACAATAAATGTCATTATTTTGTTATATTCCTACTATTCATGTAGACATTCATGTGTCAAATATTAGGGTGTAGGACAGTTGCTCACCCGGACAGTTGCTCACCAAACAAAATGAAAAAGTGGACACTTGCTCACCAGTGAATATTTAATGAGGAAATATTTATAAAAAAAATTAATTCAGAAATATATTTCTTAGTATCACATTACCTATATAATAATTGGGATAAATATTACCAATTATTAGGGAATTAAAGTTCAGAGATTATTTTATTTTATTAATATAATTATAATTTTTTTTCTCTCATTAAAAATTCACTGGTGGGTAAGTGTCCACTTTTTCATTTGCTTGGTGAGCAACTATCCGGGTGAGCAACTGTCCGTACTCCAAATATTGAATAGTGTGCTAATAAAAATGCATGTATGTGAAAGACACTATCAAATAAATAGGTCACCTAGTGCAAATAGATCTGGCTTTGTTTACAGTGCTTCTGTTTGGTGTACCTTCAAGTTGACCAGACCATCCCCAATGACACTAAACTTCTTTCACCTGGAACCAGTGGCTTCTATAGGCTAGTAGGATAAAAGGGCCCCAGGGCAATTAGATCTGGCTTCCTTTACAGTGATTCTGTTTTATGTACAGTCAGAATTTGTTCATCCGACAAGGTTTGTTGCATGATAATATGTGGGATAAACGAGAATATGATTATCGAGTTCGTGACATACCGGTAGTCTGTGTCACACATTTTTAAATCATACAGATATACGTCCGTATTTAAACTAAAATTCAATAACTGCACGCAACACATGGATTTTGATTTTGCTTGGTGCCAACGGTCGCAGGTTCGAACCCCGTTAGAGGTCGAAACTTTTCCAGGGATTAATTTCTCGGCTCACTACATCGTGGGTGGCTGACCACGTTAAATGACGCTGCCGTACCCACTGAATTATTGAAAATAAAGGGGGACGTTAAAACCCCCTGAGGACGTAAAAACACTCTGGCAGCGACCACCCTCACGGTATTTCGGCTCCATCTTTCCGTACTGCTCCACTGTGAGTGTTGGGGAAGGAGGTTTCTCAACCACTCCAACATAGAGGCTGTGCTGATTAAGCGACAGCCTGGGGATTCTCCCCAAACAAACATTAATCTAAACATTCTCACTACTGCCGTGATCTGACTTGGGTGTTTTACTCCCAAACTCCACGGCTGTAGGTGATTCGTATTTTGATTTTGCTTGGCGGCTTAGGGACTGGTGAGACATTACACATGTCTCAGCAAGAAAAGTCACGGTTCGAGATTCTCTGTGCCTTATTATACACAGCTAAAAAACACACACACACACACGCGCACACAAATAAAGCGAGAAAATATTGAAGTAAACAGAATGTTAAATGAAAGACTAATGACCTCACTTATAAGAGGTATAACACCAATATAAGTAGTATAACAGATATAACGCCAATGCAAGAGGTATATTATTAACTGAATATATATAACATTTTACTTACGATATATGTATATTTTAAACCAGAAGGTGCTGTTCCTTGAAAGGTATATACATATACAAGTATAAACTAACGGTCTCGGGGTAACCCCCCCCGGTCCCCCGGTCCCCCCCCCCCGTTTTATCTTATCTGCATAATAAAACAAACTAGACAGAACATTTAAGCTCTTTCCGTGCTGAAGTGAAAAGTGAAAGTCTGCACACGTCAAGGAGATCACAGTATTATTATTATTATTTATGTATACATGTCATGTATATTGTACTCCATGTCTCGATTGAGACCAGAGCGACTTAGTGAGTCAATAAACTCGAAACTCTTGACACGAACGAATGTCGAAGGGTCGAATATGATGCTGCCACCTGGCGAATACTCATACAGCCGTCAGGCCAAGCGCTATCAAAAGTAAGTTCACAAATTTTACATACCCTGTTAGCTAATAATTCAACGATTTTCATCGAAATGGGATCGATATTAAAGGATTACATGTGAAGGGTGAATAACTCAATAAGTCTCAACTGGTCAGGCATGCAGTACGAATATGGCATGTAAACGCAATGAGGCTGTGATATATTTATAGCGTACACTATAACTTAATGTCTGAATATCAATAAAAATGAATATCAATAAAACTAATTACACGTGTTCCCACAAAAGACAAGCCTTATCACTTAGTTATCAGGATCTTTGTAAACTCAAAGGTGATGGATTACAAGTCAGTAGAGTACAAGTTGCTAAATTCCTAGGAGTAGATGAAAAATTTTCATGGTCTAATCATAATAATGCTGTTTGTAAAAATGTCCCGAAAAATATTTCTGTTATTTATAAAGTCAAACATGTCTGGGAAATAACCACTTATACATGCTATACTGTTAATTAATACTTCCCTATTTGATTTAAGCATTTGCGACATGTGGAAATACTCGATTACATACTTTGATACTATTACAAAAGAAGGCAATCCTTAATATTGCCAAAAGCTAGTTATTTAGATCTTACCCATCCATTGTTTGTTCAATATAAGTGTTTGAAATGTTTAGATATTGTAAAATTTATTAAACTTTATTACAATCCATAAAGCCAAAAATATCATGTTACTCATCAATCTACAATTTTTTTTTCATAACAATAGAAGAAATTCAGTCATATGGTACCAGGGGATCGTTTCACTAAGATTTAAAGTCGTCTTTATCTCATATTTTAGACCTTAATTTTGTCCTTAAATATATTTGACCTAAAATTGTTATGTTGCGTTTCACTAAGATTTTTTACTTTAAAATTGACCTTAAAAATGTCCTACAATTCGAGAACTTAAGGACCTCTTTTAGGGTGTCCCTATTTTGGTCTTTATGGAAAAAATGGTGCTGAATGTCAGGAATTATTGTTGCTTACGAAGAGAGAGTTTTTTGAGAAATATTATGTTTAAGAGATCTTACAGATGTCGATTTGATTTCGGACTATAGACTGAACTGTCATTTCATTGAGAATTTAGCAGAAGAATTTGCCCGAAGTGAATTTTCGGATCGCAGTTGTAGATCAAGAGCTTTGACACCCAAAACGCAGCTATGTCATTTACACTACAATGTAATAATTTTATCTATAGCATATACACTTTATGTGCGAAGAAAATGATTTAATTCCCATGATGTGGCCTACGCAGCAAATGACTGGGGGAGGGGCGCTCGGATGAACAAGTGATATCAAAGCCAAAGCAGCAAAGGTCCAATTTTCTGTGATTTATTGAGGAAAGACATCTAGTAATATAGAAGTATAGCAGCACATAAAACTGGATTTTCTGTTGTTATGAAACATCTTAAGTGCTATTCAGAAACATCTAAAATATGAACCTTTAATTTTGTGTTAATTCATTTTGATGAAAAAACTTTGAGGTGTGCAGTGCAGACTGCATCGATGAAAGATAATGTGTGCTGACTAAACCTATATAAACAAATGAATGTGAAAATATTTAGTTGTAACTAGATTTGTATTTCTCTGTGGATTAGTATCTTTTAATTTCTTAATATGTGCACAACAAATTCCAATATTAAATATATTATATTAATTGACTGGAATTATTTTGTAATCAATAAAAAGAAAACTGTTAGAATTAATAACTTATTTATTGGCATATCAACAAAATTTCAAAACAGTCCTTCAGTTGGATTAATATTTATACACACACACTCTCATACCCATGTAACTTTATGCTATTTATTTACAAGCTTAAATATTATATTTAAATACTCAACAATATAAAATATGACATATATAAATTAAATATTTAATAGAGAAATTTAATAATATACAAATTCATTATCAGTATTTTTAACTTATACAATATATGTGCATTTAACAGCTTATGCTATATAACATACATAGTTAAATATTTAATAAATATAAATTTAACTATGTACAAATTCAATAGTGGATATGTATCAACATTTGTAATATATATTAATAAAATATTTTATAATTCTTGCAGGTGTTGATTGCAGTAAGATTTTCAGCCAGGGTGGTTTTCTGTCTGATCATTCTTGCATCCACGGAGTGAGCCAAAGCACAGTACATATATGCATTAAGGCAGTCTGCCAATTCCTCTGCACAAAGGCACCAGCTGAAATATTGTACCCTGTAAATAATACGTAAGATATTCTACAGTACCAGAGTACACGTATGAACATTTTATCTTATGGTGTAATGCCACACACACACATGCTGCAGAGATCATAGTTTGAGTTCCTAATCAGCATGTTATCATCCAAATCTTAAATTAACCTTTCACGTGCTAGTCTATTTTAAAGTTCAACATGTTTATTGTCCAAACTCATTCCAAATAAAATTATAATAGCTCATTTCAGGCAACAGGCTGATTGCAACAGAATTCTATGCCATTAGAGGTTCCCCAAAGGCGTTAAAATGAAAGGGTCAACAATGGATGAAAATTCTTTTGTTAATCGCAAAGGCCAGCATAGCATCAATGTAATGGTTTGTATGTGCTCCTTTACTTATTATAAGTAGTCACTCATTATAATTCTATGAGATCACTTGCCACATTTTAATTGATTTTTCATGATTGCCCATTAATCTTTTTTATGTTGCCCATTAATCAATTCCTTGATCTGTCAATGCACATACTAATATGATTTGAACATTTATTCCTACTTTTTATGAATATTTTTAATTCACCATGAAAATAAAATGGGTGAGACAAAGCAAAGTATTTTCTTTGTGTGTACATTTGTTTGTGTAATTAAAAGAAACACACAACTTGACTAGGGTTGGGTAAAGTATGGAAAATCAAAATAAAATAATTTTCCAACAGAGATACACTATATAACATACAGAAAAATAAAATTCAGTATATATAGCATTGATATATGTTAGGGTTGGCAGGAACTAGTGAAACAAAAGTTGGTCAATGGTTTGCTTGGTATTCAGTTTTATTTCTATGTTGAAAATGTTTCACTGAATCAACATGCATATTTCATGAAAGACAGCATAATATGTGTGTGTGCGTGCGTGCATGCATTCGTCACAATTTCTGGACCAGTCATCATCATATTGTCCAGTGTTTCTAAAGTAGTTACTATATACAAATATCCTTCAACCAAAATTGCCCATTATTGTAATAGTTCTTTTGTAGTATGTGAACTTTTCCAATGTAACAACTACTAAAATAGAAAGTTATGTTTGTCTCCTGAATAAACAATATATAACAATAACAACAGATAACATGTGATTGATAGCTTATTACTTGGGGCTAGATGGCGAGGATCTAATCATGATGCAGTTTATCTCTGCCAGAGCCCCTTGTTTTATTGCTTTAATCAAGGTTTATATAGTGACCTTTTGTTGCTTGGAGATTATGACTACCCACTACTGAAATGGCTTATGACAGGAATATCTAAAAGAAGACTTTTTTGATGGAAAGAAAACTTTTATGTTGTAGTTTGAAGCATGTCATGAAAATTGAACTAAATGTCTTGTGTAGTACAAAATTGTACAGCATAGTGCTTATATATTTCATAGAGAATGAGTGCACAATTTAGTTAGACATACTGAGTCAAGTTTATTTGAGACTACCAAAAACTTTTAGTATTGCATTTAATTTAATATATAACAACAATACATATTGTTACATTTATGGTCCATAAGTGAAACCTATTGTATATGTGAAAGCATAGTTTAGGCAATACATTTAGATGTGGATATAAATTTGTCAGTTATTGACATGTATGATGCTTATTTGTGTCAATAATCGGAGTGTAATTTCTATAACATAATATTTAATGAATTTGCATTTGATCAAGTTGAGTAAAATTGGGCGATTCATTATCAGTGTGTCAGTACGCAACTATTGTAATCTGTGGCAATAAATCTGCCAAACTTCACTTGTAATCACATATATTTGAACTCTAGTTTAATTTTTTTTAAATGTCTGGACACACTTAATATCAGTGTTAAAGTACTTAAAATGGTCACTACAGTGCCCAGCATGTGCAGGAAGAGGAACTGCTGTATAAAGGTAAATACATCATATATGAATGACAATAAAAAGGTGTTCATAATTGTTTATGCAAATTGTATACTTATACAAAACCAAAATGTTTCGCATATTTTTCTTTTGTGATGAATAAAGTGAATATAATAAAAATTTGCTTTATTCCTTAATACATTCAGATATGACTCATATACATGACAATACAAAAATGTATCTAACAACCAGATTTTACAAGCACATAAAGTATCAATGTGTAAATGTGAACATACAAATTACAGTAGCTTCCTCTGATGGCTGTTTATTTTCATTTCCACTCTCTTCATGGATGACTGGAAAATAAATAAGTTTTGTGTTTATACAAAATACTGGCTGTGCAAAATTGAATTTCCAACCTTGGTGAACCTAAGCCAAACATTTACCTTGTTATGGCCTTTTGGTAGTATAAATTAACCAGAAATGTGTTTTCTGCATATATATATCTGTGAGATAAACAAGTATTGAGTGAATATACAGACATCCAAATATATATATATATATATATATATATATGTACAACAAAATGCTGTGTTTGAGCATTTGTGAGTGTGTTTTTGTGTTTATGAATATAAAATTAATTATAGACAGTTAAAGCAATAAAGAAATTATTTGGGTATACCAATCCAATGTCAATTTACAGTTACGAGCTACTTCTACCAACCATGAGACGTTGTTTTCCCCATTATCCCAAGGATCAGACTTTCCAGTGAACTTAAATTTCCTACGTACTACTCCCTCCCTGGTCCTGTTTTATGCCTCAGCAATGTTATGCTGGATGCCTGTAACAATAGAACCATCAGTTTGACATCATTACCAAACACAACGCTTTCATCTTAGCACACATACACCAATAAATACAGGTCTATATATATTAATATACTAATAACTAAACAAATCAAATTTACAAACTGTTATTAATTGCTTTAAAAACATATAAAATGGACAGAAGTGGTATATTTTGTATGACGAGTACTAAATTATGATACATACTTCAGCCTTTACTTTATTGAATCAAACAAATATTCTCCCTTTCAGCTGGTTTGGTCCTCTTTTAATAAACCCGAGCACTGAGAGCTCATCGGCAATCTCTCCCATGCCTTATTTTTCATTTTGTTATTAATATTGCAGTTGTGGTTCCCATAAACTAACTTCATCTTCCGTAAACCTAGGTGCTCTAGAAATCTAAATTATATATAGGGCCTATAAGATTTGTATGATAGGTATTTTTATATCAAAATATCCAATATTTTAAGATGATTTAAATATATTATTATAATTATATAATATTAATTATGTTCCTAGTGTTTTTTTCTTCATATTCAGATATTGGTAGATCTAGTCTGTATGATTAATTAATTTTTAATTCATTTGCAATAAAAGCAGTATTTTATTTTATCCGAAGTTTTTCATATAAAACAACATAAGAAATGTACAATTATTTCGGCAAATTGTCATTATACTTTTTATGTGACGATGAAATCGAGTAAAATATTTGGTCGAGTGAACGATAATAGGGTAGCTATTTGACAAGGAGATTTTCTTGAACGGTTGCATAGTTTATTCTTTAAAGCGATAATAATCTTGCAGTCAGTATTATTTGCAAGCTATACCTAAAAAATCTTAAGTTCCAGCGATAATTCCCCACAAATGAACGATTTAACAATTGACACCTTTGCAGACGACAGGGAAACTCGCGAGGTCAACGGTAGCCGTTTTTACTATTTAGTGTATAAATTAATAAATTATCCTAGAAGAATGTCTCACGTTAAGGACAAATTTAAGGACGAAAAAAATTGATCCTTAATTGTAGGACATTTTTAGAGAAACGGTTTTAGGAATTTGTCCTAGAAAATCAGGGACGACTTTAAGATTAGGACATCTTTAATTAAGGAGGTCCTTATCTGGTCACGTAAAAAAGGAAATTTTAATGTAAAATTTTGTAACACGAAAAGAATGTTAATGTCAAGTAGTATTATGGGTGTTTAATTAGGGAACCAATCAGATGTAAATGTTCGCAATGTTAAGATAATTAATACTGTTAAGCACATAATTAAGAATATGTTCATCTCTTTATATGACTGACACCGATGCTGAGGTATGTTTTAAATTTTATTTACTGTTCAAATACAACATATGTGATATAATATACACAATACTATGTTATTGCTACAACAATTAATCATTTCATAATTAAACTTATATGGATATTGTGTTGTTTCATAATAAAATATATCATTATGTCTGTGTGTGTGTGTGTGTGTGTGTGTGTGTATGTGTTACAGATCCGGAACATTGACGTTTGAAGTTAAAATGGCGGGATTATCACGGTATTATCGCTCAGCAGACCCCCCCGTATAAATCCCACAATGCAAAGCGCGGCTGGTTTGTTTTGGTTTTTGACGTCATCATGCTTCAGGCTTATTGACATGGAAAAAACGTTGCGAGATTATGGATTGACAACCAATTATGTGCGCCATCTAGCTTACAAGGCTACAGGTATGACTGGCTCTGCGTTAAAAAAAAATTGACCGCAGCATCCGTGTTGCACAGGCGACAAATATTGCCAGAGCCACGGGGTTCAACCGTGTCAAGGTTGATGAATTTGTGTACGCCTATCGCTCATTGATTGAGGACCGCTCACACCCACCACCTCGTCTGTGGAACATGGACGAAACGGGAATATCCAACGTTCAGAAACCAGGACGTGTTGTTGCCACTAATGGATTTCGGCAGGTTGGGAGAGCGTGGTGCAACAGTGACTGTTATGTGTGGGATGAATGACGCGGGGAAATACACACCAACCATGTTCAGATTCCCCAGGAAAAAGAAGCAACCGGGGCTAATGGTTGGTACACTGCCACAATCGGTCGGGTACTGCAGCCCTAACGGCTGGACGGACAGCAATATGTTCCTGAAATGGCTCAAACATTTTGTGCAATTCACCAATGGGACCAAGGAAGTTACCCATATCATAGTCCTTGATGGCCATCATAGCCACAAGACGTTGGGTGCAGTGACGTACGCCAAAGAACAGGGCATCCAGATTATCATACCGCCACCCCACTGCACCCACATAATGCAGCCGTTAGATTGAACATTCTTCAAATTGTTGGAGAGCAACTACAACGCGGCCTCAGACAGCTGGATGGTCCCGAATCCTGGTAAGAGGATAACATTCTACGACAGAAATTGTTGGGAAGGCTTTCTCGAGATCAGCCAAACACGACAAGGCCGTAACGGGATTCCGGGTCTACGGAATCTGGCCATTTGACGCAAACATATTCACGGACGACTATTTTGTCGCGTCTCAGGTGACGGATAAAGCGGCACATGTCCTGGATCAGTCGGCAGTTGTTGGTCCATTGCCAACAATCGCCAGCCGTGCAACCGAAGAGTATTTGGCTCCGAACACAGATGAACCATCTATGACCACTCAAACCAAATAATTGTCTGCATCCACCCTAGCTGTCCAAACGTTTGAACCTGCCGAAATTGCGTTTGCTACTGTCCAAACCATCGACCATTATGTCGGTCCACTAGCGACTAGCAATACTGGCATAGCGGCCATGCTCTCCCGGGCTCCTGGGCCGTCTACGATCGCTAACACTGTCACAACGCACGCGTGCAACATCCCATCCGATGATCCAGCTAACTTGCACGACACCAATCCCGAGATTGTCACGGCCACGGCCTGGCACGAGAAAGACCGAGTCAGCAACCATCTTAATATCTTCTCCTTTCGAGTGCCATTTGCATTTGAAAAGTCGACAGGAAGGCAAGAGAAAGAGTGCGACGAAAGGTAAAGGGAAACAACCGGAAAAGAAAGGGGTGGCCCGTGCCAAAAGGTCCAAGAAAGTGGACGAAAGCAGCGATGAAGAGGAATGGCCTTTGGTATGCGGAGAACCATTCAGTTGCAGTCGGCCACGTGAAGTCTGGGCTCGATGCTAAGAATGCAAAAATTCGGCTCACAGTGAGTGTACACCAGGGCTACCGTATTTCGTGTGTCCCAACTGTGAGTCAGATTGTGGTTAGATGGTAAACAAAGTATCTGCATGCCTTTCGTTAACATAATACTTTAAATGATTTTAAGGCTTCCGATGATGCAAATTCCAAAGCTGATGAGTGTTTTCAGTGACGATTGTAATGATGATGCAGAATAGTGTTTCTAATGACAACCGTAATGATGATGCAGAATAGTGTTTTCTAATGACAGCCGTAATGATGATGCAGAATAGTGTTTTGTAATGACAACCGTAATTTGGTTTGAAATATTACAATTATTGGTGATTGATTTAGATTGATCATTAGGGTGTTGTATCTACCGCGAACTATCTGCATGCCATTACTTTAGTACAATTTATTCAAACGCCATAACGATTTTATGGCCTTTGATGATGCAGATGCCAAAGGTGTCGTAGTAGGGTCGAGTAATACAGACAGTAGCTGATAGGTAGGAAACCGAGAGGTCCCGGATGTGAGACTAATAGAATGAAATTCGAGATGAGTGATGCGCATCGATGATTATTTTTGTTCACGATGAGTGATAACAATAGTAGTAGTTAATGACGGTTTAAATAAATAATGAAAGGGGCTAGCGGTAGCGTGCTGGACCACAGATCACTACCACCCGTGTTCGAATCCCGGCGTGGGCATATATGAAGGTTGTTTCGTCTTTCACTTCGTCTCATTACCTTTGGAAGTCGCTCGGCCCATTTAGCCTACCTTGTGCACAGAAGTGGCCGTAAAACATCAATCATCATCATCATCATCATCAATCATCAAATAAATATTGAATGAAACACATTGTTTAAAAAAACAGTCGAGGGGCCGCTTTTGCCCCATGCATGGGGGCAAAACGGTTTTATTGGACCGAATTGTAGACTTAAAATAACTTACGTTTTAGTTCTTCAATTGTGCAGAGACATGTGTGGTACACAAAGTATATATACCTCAACACTATTACAGCACAAATATGCACCGACAAGTTATGGATACAAAAATAAACAGCATCTCCCTTAGTGGGGCCGGGCTGCCCCAGGTTACCATATATATATATATATATATATATATATATATATATATATATACATTTAAAGGTTTATTCAGACCTTCCAATATGGTTAATGACCATTAATTTTTGCAACGGCTGTCTGAGTTATAACTTTTCACTCATACACTATGGTGCTAAATATTACATGTTAAAATTAAGGATTGTACGCATTTAAATATAAAGCTAGAAGGCGCAGTCGTCGTGGAAACTGTCTATTAATTACATTATAGCAATAACATTTCACTGTTACCGCTATGTTGTCACACATGTTCGCATTCAAATGTTTCTTTTTCTGATCATTTGTCCCGGGATACACACCACCAATAAAATAAAACAACAATTTGTTGTTGTTTTATCAATATGTTCCTTGTTGGTTTATCTGTGATTGATCAAATCCAAATACACTACATGTGTGCTGGGCTGAGATCGTCACTGTGTCGAGACCTCTGGGGAAATATCTACGTGAGCCGACGTCTACAGTATTCCTCATTGACACGAGTTTTCATTCACAGGTGTTCTGATAAATTTGTACCTCGTACCTTGCCCGCCCCCCCCCCATCAAAAATAATAATTGCACAATGGAAACTGTCTGAAGTCAGAGTGGATGACGGATCCGGATAGAAGAGATGACCCAATAAATTGAAACCCAGTTAAAATAACCAGACCAAAAAAGAGTAAAAGAGTTGAACCTCATTTTTGAATAAGTAAATTTAGGTGAAAGTTCACAATAATTACCAGGACAATACAAGATGATTTCATCATTGCTGACACCCATTGCAATGAGTGTTAACGCACATTACATAATTGCATAGTGGGACAACAATTCAACCGCATTTGTTTCATATTTTAGGAAGTCAAAATAAAGCTATATTGCCAGCAAAGGTGGATTCACAGCTTTGAATATATTAGCTTATTTGATTGTTTGGTTGCGAGTCTGCCAGTTCGAATCTCGGCGTGGGCATATCTGAAGGATGTTTCATCTTTGACTTCGCCTCATTACTTTTGGAGGTCGCTCGGTCCATTTAGCCTACCTTGTGCAGAAAAATGGCCGTATAACACCAATCATCATCATCCACAAATACAGTGCGAGAACTGGAGTGAACATGGACATTATGTGTGCAATAATTAATTACTATATTATCTATTATAAGTTGTCTTTTAATATTTCCTCTTCGCTTCATGACTTTCCTTTGTTAAAGGTTATCAGTGGGGCATAAACATAATTAAAACAAAAGATATACTGATCATAGAATATCATTTGCTAGTGTGTAAAGTATTAAACCAGTAGCCCCAGATAAGAGAAGACAATGGAACAGAAGATAAAACAACACTCATAATAATACTATTTGAACTGGACTGAAGCCTATAGATAAAATTTGTAATGTGTTTCCTTTGTAATTCACCAAAGGCAGGTATGCCACAGTAAACAAACATTCCACTTACACTACCATGGTTATCCAGGTTCATTAGTCACTATTATTATAGCCTACACATAGTTTTTTTCATAAGGGTTTCTGAAGAATCATATCATAATTGTGTACAGTATAGGTTAGTACATAAAGTATGATTTAAATAAGAACATCTTGACATCATCAGAACAAAAACTAAATTTTCTAATCAGCATATTTACATTGGTATCGAATTTACAAAGTTGTCTTTTCATATCAGATTTACATGAGTAGGTTTCTATTTTTACACCTAAATATCTACAATTATTAACATATTCTAACTGATTATTACACAAGTACAATGGTGGAGATTTAAGATCTTTAAGTTTCTTTGGTTTGAATAACATGGTCAAACCTTTCTTACTATTATATATAATATCATGATTAGACTCATATTTTTAACATAAGCTAAGTAATTTTTGCATTCCACAGGGCGACATACTCAATATACACAAATCATCAGCATTTGCAATATGGTTAATAAGTCTTCCACCTAAACGACAACCAATGTTACTTTTTGATAAAGTCAAACTAAAATCATCAATATATATATATTAAAGAGAAGTGGTGACAGTATACCACCTTGCTTGACACCATTAGTAGCAGTAAAAGTAGTGGAGGTTGCATGTCCCCATTTCAATGACATATTCTGATGTTGGTACCAAAAAGCAATAATACGGATTAAATATATGAGCATACCATTGGCCAACAGTTGATTAAATAATGTAAAATGATTCACAGGGTCAAAAGCCTTAAGAGGCATCTAAAAAGGTCACAAATACTGGGGTATCATGTTTTGTTTTATAAAATTCAATGCATTCTTCAAGAAGATAAATACACAAGTCAGTATAATGACCTTTTTAAAAACAAACTAGTTTTCTGAAGTCCAAAGAAATTCTTCGCACCTTGTAAACAATATTTTTTCAAATATTTTTGAAATCACCGAGGCTAGGGCAATTGGCCTGTAGTTTTCTTCATCTGAGAGTATGCCATTTTCTTTTTAAACAAGTGGTATTATTACAGAATCAATATTATATTTGGGTAAATATATATATATATATATATATATATATATATATATGCTATACATCCTTAGAGAAAGTGTTTGGGGATCCAAAATTATCCTCTTGGAACCGTGGGGGGAATTGAAATGGTCATCCATTGACACGAAGGAAGATATCTCCCAATATTGAGAGCGGGGAAATGATTCTTCTGGAGCTAGACATGTTCAACTTGATATTTGAATACTTCACGTGCCATCACCTTTACCACCGGAATGTGCATAATTAATTAATTTATGCTACTTTATTAATATCCAGTTTTTGAACGATTTTTGAGAAACCACAACAATACTATTAGGCAAACGTGAAAAAGACGCTCTAAAGTTATGATAATAAAGTTCTGGGAAATCAATTTCGATGTGATAGAATAATACCATCACCAATAGTTTATAATAAAACAGGTTCATTTAAAGTAAGACTACTGTAGCCATGAATGATTTAATTCTTTAGTATATAAGAGGTTTATGTCTATTCTGTGAGTGTAAACACTATATATTTGATAAAAATAACATTGTAAAAACATAAGTTTTTGGTCTGTTTACATAGGTCAAAGACTTATTTTGCCGAAGTTATAACACCCTTGATACGATAAATGACTTACATCGTTATTTTTAATGGTGACAATGCTGAAGATGATGATGATGGTGATAATAATAATAATAAACACAACAACATTAGCATCAACTACAGCAACACCAATGAAAACAATTGCAGTATTAACAATGAGGTCAGAAGGGTGTTTCATCTTTCACTACGCCTCATTATCTTTGGAGGACGTTCGGTCCATTTAGCCTACTCTGTGTACAAAAGTGGCCGTAAAACAGCAATAACATTTATATTAACAATGACTATAGATAGAAACCGGTTACTATTAGTGTAGATAACTTGATCATATATTGTCTCGAGCACTATGTATCTAATCACATCTAATCGTAAAAAGGCCAATTACACAATATTTAGTTCTAAGTACTTCACTTGCGTATTTTCTCCAAGATTACCATACACTAGTGAGCCATCTCCGTTGTAAGTGTTCGACTGTATCAAATCCAGTTGATCTTGGCCACCAATTATACCGCTAGTTTGCGAACTCTCTGGTACATACGAATTAGGAGGAGCATTCACATCACGTTCCCGTCTGTCAGGTACTGGCTTAATATAATTACCATCAGTACTCCCACCAACAGATTGGCCTATAATGTCTTCTGGTATTTCTTCATATATAATTTCAACCTGTTTCGGAGAATCCAGTTGCCCAATAGGATGTTGGATAGTTACAGCACCAGCTTGGCGAGATGCTGGTTCAGTACTAGCAGACCTGAAGCGGTGAATGAAACATCCGTTTATGACTGGAGCTCTAAATTGGAACTATAGGAGCAACAAAACTACGAAAACGGTATTAGGCTGTCCCTCCCCTCACACATATTCGTGAATATACGTGCGGTTAGACCCAAATATGATCTAGTTTTGGTTACCTCGTTTCAGCATGTTTCCTATAACACAAGATGGTTACCAAAGTAACAAAGATAACAGCAAGTGACAGTCCTCCCAAAATGATGCCAATTTGGATGTTTTTCGAAAGTGGCATGCCAAAAATCGTCGAACCTCTACCAATGATCTCTTCTGTAGCTTTGAATGAATGAATAGATGTTCATTATTAAAATTTAACAAAGCACGGCGAACATTGATAAAACGTAACGTTTTAGTTGATTGATTTCCCATTCACGAGTGGTGCCTCCGTGGTCTAACGGTAGTGTGTTGGATTGCAGATCAAAACCACCCGTGTTCGAATCTCCGCATGGACATATTTGAAGGGTGTTTCATCTTTCACTTCGTTTCATTACCTTTGGAAGTCTCTCGGCCCATTTAGTCTACCAGGTGCACAAACGTGGCCGAAAAAGCCAGCCAATCAATCAATTCCCAGTCTCGATAATAAGCCAGGTATACAGTTTCCATTATTCTTGAAAACACGCCCCTCTCCCAGACACGAAACAAAGTTAGAGTTTCAGTTAACAAATCATATATGTCTGCTTACTTGAACGATGCAGCAGTTCACATTTGTCTCCATACCAACCAGCTACGCAGTATATGGCGAACTGGATCTCTAATCTAACGGATTACAAATGTAAGATTTTATTAAGTAGTGGCCATCTCCTGGTTTTAACATTTATTGAGACGTTTACAAATACAAAACGAACTGACAGAATAAAGAAAGTTTTGTATGAAATTAACTCGCACTGACAAAAGATAGCTTTGAGGCAACAGAATGGCTACATTTGGGTATAAAGCTAAGAACAACGATAAAGGATTACGAAGTGCGATTGCTAGCTCGCTGTCCATGTATGGTCTTGGGATGCCAGATTTTCTTGTTTGTCTCATCCGGTATTGGAACAAGGAGTTTCGCGTACATCTCATCGATGACGTCATTGTCGTAGAGGTCTTCGTCGATTATAATGACCTCGAATGCGATTGAACCCTGCCAAGTACAGTAGAATGTATCTGTGTATAGTCATCGTCATGATTATGATGATGATGATGATGATCATCATCATCATCATAATCATAATCAACATCGCCATATCTCTCCCTCTCTGTCAATTAAATATTCGAACTAAAATATGTTACCCACTTCCCAGTTTTCTAACTGCGCAGAAATAATTTCATTGCTGAAGTGTACTGTGTTTTGGTCTCTGTACTCTTCGGAAATCTTCTTTTTTAAGCTGCACCTTTCTCTCGTCTTCCTATAACAACAATAACAACAAATAACAACAGCAAAAACTAACAACAACAATAAAAATCTAGTGCAATGAATGTACCTCGCTGTAACTTTCCACTATCTAGTAAGTTGGCGTTATTTAATGTTTTTATTGTACGGAACAACTGGACTTGTAACCTCTCCACTTGTAAATCATCATCTCACACTAAGAAGACCATGAAAAGTTACATCTTAGATACATACTCAGCATCTGTAAAATGCAACAACCCTTATTGTAGTCAGCTTATACATGTCTGGTTAAACATCTGATTCCTTGGTACACGGTCCTCATATTTCCATAGTTATCAATGACACACGACCAGACTTGCAAATACATTAACGGCGTTTTCTGTGTGAGTTGACCAATTTATTTATGATTAGTTAGCAGTCAATGGGAAGATAGCTTCGGCTACATTGGACACCCTCCCCCCCTCTCTTTCTCATTATTTGTTAACTATTATTCTCTAATATAATTAACATTAATTAGTTGTTTTTTTCTAATTAGATTTCAGTAGTTCAAATTAAATGGTTACTCTGAATTTCCAACTTCATCCAAACAGAATGTTAGCCGTGTATCACACTTGGTGATACAAACATCACAACATTCACCATCCTGCCTTCGGCCTGCTGCATTTTGGAAAATTATTGCTTCTATATCAATATTCGTCAGACTATCCACATTTGGCAACTGAAAAATGAAAGAAAAATAATCCAATATATATATATATATATATATATATATATATATATATATATATATTATAGCCTTTTAATAGTAGGAATAGAGCAGACGACCTCTTACAAAAAGTAGACAGCAGCTCATCTGTGGTGGCCTGTAAAAATACCGTGACATCATTGCCGCGGCGTTGCTGGAGGGAGGTATGGATGTAGGGAGGGAGCGAGGGCGTAGTTAAGGGCTGGCCGTGGGGTAGTGGTAGTCACACTAAACAGTAGTGGCCCTTCTCTATTGAGTATGGAGTTCTCCCCTGAAAACGTTTTCACCAAAACCAAAGTAGCCGACCAATCTTATCCCGATAAAATAGGCGACGACAGATTATAAAATAGACAAGTATGGCGTAGGACGTCGGCTGCTATTGAAAACATATATATATATATATATATATATATATATATATATATATATATATATATATATATATATATATAATATATACACACACATAACACTATATACATATATTGATAGTAATTATAAAACGCTTTGAATTGTAATCTTGTTAATAGTGTCTGAGCTTCTCCTGTTTGAAATGTGAACCCCCACATATTTACCTATTTCCTAGACATCATACGGCTATCACTGTTAATTTAAGACAAACGCCTCGCCTGATGCCATTCCGCTTCAAAGTAAAGTACATTGATTTATGCGAAATAACCTTCGGCCTTATGGGTAGGATCTGGATGCTGATGATGATTGATTGCTGTTTTACGGCCACTTTTGTACACATGGTGGGCTAAATGGGGCGAACGACATCCAAAGGCAATGAAGCGAAGTCAAAGATGAAACACCCTTCAGATATTCCCATGACGCCGAGATTCGAACACGGGTGGTAGTGATCTGTGATACAACACGCTATCGCTAGACCACGGGGGCGCTCCTCCAAGATCCTATAAATTATCGTTTCATTATCGTAGATAAATAACACAACCACCACCATGTTACCTAACTGGATATCAAACTGTCAGTGTCCTTTGGTATATGTCTTTAAATACGTGGAGAGTTAAATACATGTTCATGTCTAGAACTGGGTTCTGGATGATTCACTTCGCTAACCAATGGATAGTTTTTGCTCCTAGGTCTTTTACCCCTTAGGCCTTTTGCTCCTTAGTTACTTTGTCCCCTTAGTGTGACTTTGGTGATTGTGAGTGTCTATTAAACAAAAGAAAATCGGACACTTTAATCGCACATTTTATTGTTTCTAATAATTTCATAAACCCCTCACTGGATTAACTGCACAGGATTGAGAAAAGGAATTTATGTGGGGAGAACAAAGAAATATCTATCTACATGTATATGTATTATGGCTTTAACCAGTGGCATCTTTTAAATAAGAAATAAGTTTATTGTACATTGATCAAAATATCAATTGTAGAAATCAAACTTTATAAAGTTATGTGACAAAGACCAAGGGGCAAAAGACCAGGTGAGCGATTATTGA
Organism: Paralvinella palmiformis; assembly: GCA_025642065.1. Classification (NCBI taxonomy): domain Eukaryota; kingdom Metazoa; phylum Annelida; class Polychaeta; order Terebellida; family Alvinellidae; genus Paralvinella; species Paralvinella palmiformis. The sequence goes on along the minus strand of JAODUP010000443.1, from coordinate 387,152 downwards.
AGGGGTTAAAGACCGATGGGGCAAAATACCTAGAGCGGCAAAAGACCTGGACCCCACACAGGTAGACCCCTCACGATCCGCACCTGCTTTCACTTAATTGGCTTGAGATCAGTTATGCCCACCAGGGAAAATGGTCGATGAACATCCACTGATTTAGCCCATGTTCATCTCAGTGTTTACATTTGTGAGTCATCTTGTCAGCGAGATATTTCCCAAAGAAACGAAAGGAAATATTGGCAAGGTTCTCAAAACCTAGTTATTCAAATTAGTCTATTTATAATATTTAGCCACCAGAGTGTATACAATTTATGTATAAAACGCCTTAGAGCAACTCAAGTTGCTTAAGGCGTTATATACATTATTAATATTATTATTATTATTATTATTATTATTATTATTAATTATGATTAAAAGAGATCTTTCGAGTAGAACGATCGGAAACTGTTATGATAATAATAAAAAATACGTGACATATAAAAATGCCACATTCAGCTAGAAGCTGCTCTAAGGCGCTTTACAGTATTATTATTCCTGACTCAGACCTTTTCCAATCCAGCACACATCTCAACTCCCAAGGGAGAATACGATGCATGCTGCCTTCATTGGCGCCAAACGATACTCAAATGCATATCCACCACGTCCTGTCAGATTCTCATTTTTACGGACGAGCGAACCAGTCGCCACATGACAGTATTGCACAGAGTCCGGAGCTTCGAACCCGCGACCCCTCAATTACGAATCCTATGCTCTAACTTACTGCGCTATCTCGGCTCGTGTATTATCTACTTCACTCTATCATACGTATATGGAATTTTTTTGTTCCGAGATAAACTGTTTGAATTGAATTTGAATATATCCAGCATCAGGTTAGCAAGTCCTGAATCTTTAGTGCATCATTAACTAATCTCTGTCAATGGTAGTATACTTATTATTGACATGAATTGGTCGGCTAACTGAGTGGTTGGACAATTATTTGACGAGGAGATGGTGATTAGTGTTTTACGGCCACTTTTGTGCACATGGTAGGCTAAATGGGCCGAGCGACCCCCAAAGGTAATGAAGCGAAGTCAAAGATGAAGCACCCTTGAGATATGCCCACGCCGAGATTCGAACACGGTGATAGTGAGCTGTGATCCAACACGCTACCGTTAGATCACGGAGGCGCCCTAGTTACCCATAGGTATGGTCACACAGTGGGGGAGGTCGGAGGTCCGAATCCCGGCCCTGACACTATAGTAGCAGGAGTTTTTCAGGGAATTGGCAAGGGTTATCTCCGCCTAATATGGCATATATAATAAATTTTACACTACCTTTCTTATTCTTTCGAGAAACGAAAAGAAATGTCTTTCTTTGTTTATACTTGTCCCGTTACTGTAACCTAAAGCGGCGCAGAATGAACCACTACCCTTAGACCCTTAAGATTACGAATTAATTTAGTATTTATATACTGATAATTAATTAGGTAAGAGAGGATTCTCTTTCTTACACCCCCACCTCTCTCTCTCTTTCTCTCTCTCTCCCTCTCTTGTATTGTTGAAGTTTGGGGTAGAGACTTGGCTGTCGCCGATTGGTCATGCCCCCCTCTATTTTTATATATATATATATATATATATATATATATATATATATATATATATATAGTCAGAATTCGTTAATCCGGACATCATTTATCCGACAAATCCACCATCTTTATTGTCTGTGACGGATTTACCTCCATTATAAATGACTTTAATCCGACAAAACACGAAAATGTTGCCAAATTTTTACATTGGTTCGGTCATACAAGACACACCAACATGTTGTCAGTAATGGTTCATTAACCTGCCCACCCGCGATAATTGCCATATCGTAACAAATTATAATTGTCCTTGACCATACACACCGACAAACGATGCTTCCATTGCCTGTTGCTATCTAATAACCAATCATAATCATTCATGGCTAATTACAAACAAAAAATGTGATATTTCCAATGAGCAGATAATGAGTTAATCTGATGGACTAAGTCACACGAGTATATCTTTAGAGTGTCTGTAGTTAACAAACATAAAAATGATCAATGGCTTCCATACTATTCCGTATCTTGCGCACGGTTATTGAATATTAGTTTAAATAGTGAGGTATATCTTTATGATTTAAAAATGTGTGACAGAGACCACAGGTATGTCACGGACTCAATATTCCGGCATTCTTGTTTATCCGATATATTATCATGTGACAAACCTTGCCGGATTAACGGATTCTGACTATATATATATATATATATATATATATATATATATATATATATATATATATATATATATATATATAACCTGCATCTTGTCAAGTTAAAATGACAATTACACAAAATGTTACATCGCCTTTTATGAATGAAGCTCTGCTCCATTCACTTTAACCTTTCCTATCACCGTATACTGTAAATGTGTCCTGAAAACCTCTGATAATATCCTATTCAGGTTGATTTTGACGCAAAGGCTACAAAGCGAAGTGATTTGGTGCATAGCGAAAAGGCTTCTAGATCCTCTCCTCTCGTCAACTAGGTCGAATGCTTTGATTTCTAAATGTTAGAATAACCCGATGGCTAGATAAAAATTCCAGAACAATCAGCATATAACATGAACAATAAAAATATTAGATCTCATATCAGTCATAACGATATAACCTATTTCATCTAGGCACTAAACGTTTTCAAATAATGATAATAATAATAATAATAATAATAATAATAATATGTGACATTTATATAGCGCCACATTCAGCTAGAAGCTGCTCTAAGGCGCTTTACAGTATTATTATTCCTCACTCAGGCCTGTTCCAATTCAGCACATATCTCAACTCCCAAGGGTGAATACAATGCATGATGCCATCATTGGCGCAGAACGATACTCAAACGCATATCCATAACTTCTTATTTTTAAGGATGAGCGAACCCAGGTCCGTTTGTTTATAAACTATTGCGCTTATATATATATATATATATATATATATATATATGTGTGTGTGTGTGTGTGTGTGTGTGTGTGTGTGGAGTGAAGTGAGAACGGGACAGAGCAGTCTAAAGGAGGGAAGGGAATACCAGTGTTATGACACCTGCAGCATGATTCAAAACCAGAGTCTAAAGATTAATACCAAACATCTTAACTAATAAGTAAACGACCGAAAATGAGGACAGCGTTCTCGACTTGTGTAAAATGAGTGAGCCGGTGGATTATTTGAGAAAGACTAAGGAAGTCATGAAATAAACTCGCCTGTTTTAAATAAAACAACAGACAATACAGAAGTAAATATACTTACATTGTACAGAATAATGACCAATAGTTGCCAGCGTACCATGGCTGAAGACATGATTCCAATCACTCAACATTTGTAGGAGTTGTAGCCAGGCCAAAGTTTCGTGTGATATGGACTAACTTTTAAACTACCTGGCATAACTACAGTCAGCGGTGTATGACGTGTTTGTTTGGCTTTGTGTGTGTGTGTGTGTGTTGGGGGGGAGGGGGGTGGTGTGTGGGGGGGAGTGGCTGTATGCATTCGGTGATCAGTTTTATAACAAGATGAGGAAGTATGGACGTCATGCGATATAAGTGAATGTCGATTTCATAAGTTAAGGCGCGGCACCTCGTGGTGTAACGGTAGCGTGCTGGATCACAGTTCACTACCACCCGTATTCGAATCTCGACGTGGGCATATCTGAAGGGTGTTTCATCTTTGGCTTCGCTTCATTCCCTTTGGAGGTCGCTCGGTCCATTTAGCCTACCACGTGCCCAAAAGTGGCCGTAAAACACCAATCATCATCATCATTATAAGTTACAGCTATTCAGGTAACAGTTTGGTACTTTGATAGCAGTTTCTAGATCCTGTCGCTTTCCAACAGACATGCCTAAATCTTGTCGAAGAAAACCCAAATCAAGATTCTGAACCCTTTGATCATATTAGAAGATCACACTTTTCAAATGAACGGACATTAAATTTGTTCTAAATACCACACAATCTCAGTTAACTAGTTGGTCACCATCCCGTCATAACGCTATTTGATATTGGTAAATCCTAGAATTGTTTAATAATTCTGAAGGTTAGAGACTTTTAGAAGAAAATTGCTTAGGTTTATCGTCATCGGTGACTGATTTAGATAAATACTGTACCACTGTCTAGTCGTTTTGATTTTACACCGATCATCATTCGTTCATGACGCTCTTAGATATAGAGATAGATAAACCGTATAACTTGTGAATCACTTCAATCTTAGAAGAAAACAGCAGTACTCGACGCTTTTTGCCAGGATCTAACTCACGAGCTGTATTGAGCAGGCGGAAATTTCACGAAAAGGCTAAGTATTGATGTCCACTTGGAATCGAATTGGTGTTGCGCATGAACGAAAGAGGTTATACAACAATAGGCCAACGTTAGACACAAATCCAATAATCGAGTGGGATAACAACAATGTTTAAGTTTTATTGCTACCTGGTTATACGAGCATATGTATAAAGATACGGTGATCACATTGGACTGGATACGTCCACCTAAAATTAGTATTATAACCAATTTTATAGTGATATTTTTGGTAATATGTTTAGCTAAGACTTAGGTTATAAATCGCTCAATCGCCATTTGTATCAACTCACTTATATCGACCCAAAATACCAAATATTGTTCATTCGCATATAATGGCGAAGCAATTCTATGCTGTGGCAAAAGGCAGAGTGCCAGCAATATACAGATCTTGGTCACTCGCTAAACTCAAGTTGAAGTCTTCTCTTATGAGAAATATGCTGGAATTGTGGAATTGGATGAAGTTTATGTTGGTGCATGGAGACCACAGCGAAGAAAATATAACAGTGTATGGAGAGCGTAGTGGAGAGTATACGCTACGTGAATGGATAAAGAAACAGGGATTGAGTGATCAAGATAGCACCACCACCACGAATGTTGGGGATGATGCTGTGATGGTAAGTGACACAATTATTTCTAAGGATCAGACACATACTATTGATAGGTAGCGGTTAGACCAGTGAATATAAACGATATTCAAATCATCAATACCAAACTCAGATCGGTGGACGCCGTATTGGATACAATGCGGACCATGCTAGATATGCAGACTACATTGCAGTATGACAATATTGGACTTTGTCCAGGAAATCATCCAAAAATGGATGCTCAGCTTAGGTCAAGTAGAGAACGTGATGAAACCTTTGCCAAGCAAATAGGGGATATAGCCAAGAAGTATAATGAACGTCAAAGACTCATGAGTACTGCGACGGAGCCACGGGCACAAGTAGCTAAGCTGACCATGGACCTAAACAGAACAACGTGGAGATCATTTCATACTAAGGACCGATCTAACAATCCTAAGACGGTGCTTGTCGGATCCAGCATAATTCAAGATATCGATCAAGGGAAATTATCCAATACAGATGTCAAATGCTTCTCTGTAGCGAACACAGGTTTATTACACGAGGAGATAAGCAATCTCTCGGAAGATAAAACCTATGACAAGCGCACACAGTTACTGTGTTCAGTATTTCCCCCAAAGTAATCGAGCTATACGGGACTGCATTGACACAGTAAACGCCGGTATTGAGGACCTTTGTGCCGATATGTCACGCACATTCTGCGACATGTCAGATGTCCTAAAACTGGCAGATGGCACAATAAATGAAGAATTTTCCACGGAAGATCTTGTGCACCTGACGTACCAAGGCCAGAATAAGATTGCGAAAAAACTAAACCTTAAACCTGTCGATAGAAATGGCAGATTTAATGTCACGTCCTCACTTCTGCAAAAGCAGAAACATAAAGCCGATAAACCAGGACGTCTGGAGCGATCAACACCGTCGACTGGCAGACGAGAAACAAGCCTTATCAGACATAACACGAGTAGCAGATCTCAACACTCAATACGACTATCAAATGCAGCTGTACACATAGTCAGGTATTTATGGAAACGTACGATGCGAATACTGCACCGAACCACATCACACAGCCGACAGATGTCGTCATCAAGGACCAGTCACGTGTTTTGCATGTAGGCTAACAGGACACGAAGCCAAATACTGTGATACTATTACATCATCAATGCATTATCGAAGAGATGGCCAAGAAGAGAGTGCCAGATATAACATTTCATACGATGGTTCTATTATGTGTGGATTAAATGCTGTTTTAATAAACACCATCAACTCAAGAGTCAGGAATGACAGGTACTGTAAAAGTAGTAATCTATTTATAAATAGCAGCATAGATAATGACTATACCGAACGCGCTGGGGGCCTTATAATGTTTATCACAGATGATTTAATTCAGTGTAGATGTTATAACCTAGAGGAAGATAAATGCAAATCGGGAAGAATAGAAACTATTGTGATTGAATTAATTTTGTAGAACAAAAGGCTGATACACAGCGTTTATAAGCAACCCATTGTGAAGGATATTCGTGTACAATCTATTATTGAAAGAATTGTATGTAACTGTCACAGAGAAGGCGTAAATTATGTAATATGTGGCGACTTAAATGTCAACATGCTGAAATCTAACTGGTTAACGTATATTTTGGATGTGCATGGATGCCGTAATATTGTTACAAAACCAACATGTCTTAAGTCTAAGGTAGCAGCCTTAATAAATGTTGTCATTACCAATGTTTCCAAAAGTCTACAACACATTCACATGTCTTGATTGTGACTTAAGTGATTTTCATCATACGGTATGCTTCGTCACCAAAATGCATGCACCTATTATTAAAAAGTGGCATATTATTTATCGAAGCTGTAAACAATATATTCCCTTTCAAGTATGCGAAATATTTGATCACGTAGATGATCCATAATGGTTCAGTCAATCACTGATAAGACAAGTAATAGGTTTTACAAATACAGAATGGATATTAATTGGAACAAATATAGGAGTCACAGGAATTATGTCATAAAAGTTCGTAAAATCTGTATGAGACAATATTTACGGACACATTGTGAAATGTCAAACGGAAACTCGTTTTGGAAAATAGTGAAACCCTTATTTGTCACCATTCCTTTCTGGATTCAGAAAAAGGGCCATAACTGTCAAAATGTCCTACTGAGATTAATTAACAAATGTAAATCTAATATTGATGACGGTGGTATCAGTGGGGCCTTACTGACTGATCTTTCGAAAGCTTTTGACTATCTGCCATATCGCTTGTGGGTAGCGCGAAGTTAAATGCATACAGATTCAATCCCGATGCGTGCATGCTAATTGCAAATTATTTTATCAATAGATTACAAAGGGTAAAAATCGGCAATGTTGAAAGTGGATGGCTGGGATTAGAAAAAGGAGCGCCACAGGGTTCAATGTTTGGCCCATTGGCGTATAATTTATATTCTAGCGATCTCTATTTGTGTACATGGTAATAAAATTGAAAATGTATTGTTAGACATAGAGCTTGTGTGAAATGTTTTAATGAACTGGTTCAAGGAAAGTTTTCTTCAGGCTAATTAGAAAATAGTCTCATGCCTCAGGCCTCTGTCAAACTGCTAGGTATCTGCATTGACCATGCACTTACCTTTAATTAACATATATCAACAACCTGCAAAAAGGCAGGACGCCAATTAAATGCTCTCAGTCGGTTGTCAAATATATTAATGAGAGAGAAAAATATGTATTGTTTGAATATTTCATTATGTCACATTTTAACTACTGTCTGGCTGTCTGGCATTTCTGAAAAATCTCAGATATTAAGAAAATATATCCAGAAACGGGTTTTACGCTATATTATAAATGATTATTCATTCATGTATACATAATTACGAAATATGGCTTGCAAACCTCTTCTGTATGTACATATAATCAAGCTTATTATGATTGAAATATTTAAAATTAATCATAAAATAGGACCTAGTTATCTACAAGAACTATTTGCTCGAAAGGTAGACGTTCATAATTTCAGAGGTTCATTCAGGGTTACGATGCCTAAATTTAGAACTATGCAGTTAGGTAAGCATTCTTTCAGATATGAAGGGGCTCAAATGTGGAATCAGTTAGATGACGATATTAAACGAGCTATTAATCTAAAGGTATTTAGAAGGCGTATGAAGAAATAAAAAGGTCCAATTTAATTGTGCACTGTGTTCACTGAATTTAATGTGATAGTACCTTATTAATATTCAATGTATTAATCAAAATTCATTCTTCATCATGTTCATCCGTTATATGTTGTATCATTGCATCACATTGGTTCAATCTTTAATCATAATATCATCTTATTTATATTCGGTTAATAGCTTTTAGCTTATGTTACTTGTATATGTATTACCGAACTGAAATAAAGTTTTATGTTATCTTATAAATCATTTCACTCACATCGCAAACTTTACTTTGGAAGACAAGAAACTCACGAGTCTGAACAAATTCGAACTTCAAAACATCACAGCTGTTCTCAGCAGAGATAACTTGAATCTCGGCGTGGACATATCTGAAGGGTGTTTCATCTTTGACCTACCATGTGCACAAACATGGCCGTAAATAATCAATTACAATGTTCAAGGAAGACCATGTGCTCTAATGTTGTGCATATCGGCTAATTATGACAGTCTATGAAGATCAATTTTATTAAGTTTTGGACAAATGCTTCTGTACAGCTGAAATATATATGGTTTCTGAGATCTTACTTTGTTTACTACTGGATATTAAATTTTACCGACTAATATTTGTCATAAGGGCTCCATAAATCTTACATACACTGCTCTTTAGATATGTTAAGATATAATCCTATATACACTTTTAGAGTTCTATTCTTAATCGTTGACACTGATAAAAATGTGTTTAAATATTAAAGCTTTATTGTGCTGTTTTTATTGTGTACATGGTGTATTATGTAAATTACATTAACAGTTGCAGCTCTTTGACGAATGGTTTCTCAAATCAGACCTAAAGTATCAAGTATGATATTAAATATACTTTACACCCATGAACCAAAATAACATAACTTTTACGATGGTTTTAAGAAGTAATATATATATATATATATATATATATATATATATATATATAAAAGTTTGTTAAAGATGTGCAAAATGTATTAATTAATTAAATCCCTGGTAATTCCATGCATTATAAAAAAATACAACTGCTATGCATGATTAAACGGAAATACGGACATGTGGACATATGAGATAATATATAGCTAGTGAAATTGATCAATAAAGGTTTCTTGTTGATACTTGTTAAATATAATTGTTATTATTAATACACACACACACACACACACACACACACACACACACACACACACACACACACACACACACACACACACACACACACAGACATTCTGTAAAGACGTAATAGTGTGTTTATACTTATAAAAACAATCTGTACAGAGGACCATCTACATTGACTGATCACTTGTTTTAGGGTGAGTGACTGCTTGGTTTATTTAGCCTGGGCGTTGATAAAATCTGAGATAAATAGATATGTGTGTGTATCGGGGGGGGGGGGGGTTTATCTCTTAAGTGAAATGAGATGATCCAGCCATTTTGTAATAAATATCGATTATAAACAGTAGTACCTGCCTTAGTGGACTATAGTTTTTTTAGGTCAATCAGAATACGTTCCACGCTAATCCATACACACACCACAAAATATTATACCATGCAGTTTATAATGAATATGGAATGAGGGGGGGGGGACTCAATGGTGATATTTTCTCCAAAGAATAAACATCATCCCGCAAGAGAAATGAAACATTTAAAATGTAATATATCTGATTCTGATGTTCATGATGTCTTTTCGTGCTATATGCCACACTAATGGAACATATGCAAATTTTAATGAATTTAGCTGAGATACAGGAATTCATTGAACTGCATATGTAATAAACCTGACAATTATGTTACGTTAGTCACCAATATTAGCGTGCTAACTTACCAGACATGACTCATTTTGGGGACCGGCCAATAAATTGACACCTAATGATCGCTTCTTCGTCTGCACCAAAAAGCAATTTCTTTATCAAACATTGATCCACACTCTGAACACTTGGCATCAGATAGAATCGGCATCAGATCAACATTATTTGTGAATCTTCAGGTAGATAATATCTGTATCCACAATCCAGACAGACTGACAAACAGACAGACAGACGATCAGACGAACGTAAGCGCAAACACCGTCCTCGCATAATTACCTTTTTGCATGTCTTACCTGGCTTTGATCAAAGCCGTTTGATAAATTATTAATCATAGCGTCATCGTGCAGATGTTGATGTCGAGCTATTATTTTCTCTGTACATATGGAAGGATGCGGTTTGAATTATTGAACTAAAGCAATACTGTCTGTGTGTGAGACCACGCGTGTGTCAGTGTGTGCATGCATGTATATATGTATATGAATGTGTGTGTGTGTATGTGTATGCAGCTATATATGTATGTATGTATGTACGCTTTCATAAATCTACTTAGTAATTTATGTGTTTAATCGCATTCGGTTCTAATATTATTATTAACTGATCTACCACTTCTTTTCGTTTTATTTATACAATATAACTGTATTAAGCTGCTGTCAGTTAAATAATGAATGGCAAATGTCATTGTACGACATACTTGCGTAAGATAGCTTTACCCATATACGACAATGTGCCAGGAAAGGGGTTCTGAATCTAAGCTTTTGATCACAGCAATATCTAAACAGGAAAGTAGAAGTGTAGAGTTTAATGTCAAAGTTCTTCTGTGGGTTTCTTCAGTTGACGGAGGTGTTCTAAACACTATTTACGTTTGTCAAGCATTGTTTGTATTTGTCAAACATTGCATACTGTGACAGCCAAGAGTCTACACGTAAATGAAAAAGTTATGCCATCAAGATTTCTAAATTATTTGTCAAATATAAATCACTTTTTTCCAGTTGATAAAAATGCGACGATATATCTCGCCGCCTGCGACCCGTTTTGGGCGCCTCCGTGGTCTACTTGGTAGCGCGTTGGACTACAGATCGCTACCACCCGAGTTCGAATCTGCGCGTGGGCATATCTGAAGGGTGTTTCATCTTTGACTTCGCTTCATTACCTTTGGACCTCGCAATGTAGCCATAAAGCATGAATCATCATCAACATCATCTTATTAGTGTCTCTTGAACGGAGTCTCCTTGTTATTGCTTCGTGATACAAAAAACATCCCATATATTGCTGAGCTAGTGTGTAGAGAAAGAATCCCTGTTAAAGCAATTAGAATAAAGATATTCACTGATAAAGGAGTATATATATATATATATATATATATATATATATATATATATATATAACAAATTGGAAAACCTGACATTTAGTTTGATGTTTTATGATTGGTATCTTATATTTGTTCTGTCAAGTTGAGTCAAGTTCTGGCAATTCTCCGTTATCTGCAGGCTTTTTGTTGCTGATCATACGATGAAATTCGTTAAGGGAATCTTGTAATGGGACCATTGTTTCTAATGTTGTGTACTTAAGGGAGGTGGCTACGCAGTAAAGGCGGAGGGAGATTGGGGTAATTATTACAGATCAATAAACGCAGCGAAATAAGTAGTCAATGATCTCGTCTCCACAGAGTATTTTGTTTCTTTGTCTTTTTTAAAACATAAAACCTTTCTCCACTTGGCTATCTGACGACTAGCGGTGATAAGTCACTGCATCGTCTATAAGTCGAGATAAAATACGTTTCGCCTCAAATTCTGTCAGTTTTGGCTAATCATCTGCATACACTCGTGAAATCACCAATCTTGTGAACGATCACCCGATAACAGTACAACGTCTTGTAATAAGATATAAAAACTGGAATGTTGTCTAACTGGGCTTTCGACACCGAAATTATTCAAATCTTTTACTATGGGCGTCGGCTTCAGCAGACAGGAGTTATCTATGTTGAATATGAGATAATTTGCAATTTCGCGGCTTTCATGTCCTGAACAGACAAAATCTGATTGCTAATCCAAATATAGACTTACCTCAATCTTTAACCATCGACTTGATTATTAAGTTGACGTATAAACAGGAACGTTGCTAGGAAAGGGTAGTCTTCATACACGCACTATTTGTACTGAATCTCTACTTTTCTTTACAGGCAGGAACCCCTTAAACTGTGTATGTTTTTGAAGTAAAACACAGGCGCGACTAATTGTAGTTACTTTACAAATGATATAAATCAGAATTTAGTGAATACAAGTTATTCTATACACATTACGTAGAGTTATATTAACGTATACGATCGTTTAATCCTGTATCATGATAACCGATTATTGGCAATTGGTGACTTATGGAATCGGAAAGAATTAACCTCTTTCCTAAACCTCGATTTAGACGAGTTACACTCTACACATAGTTAACATCCATTCTGATCATCGAGATAAGGTTGAACAAACGGCAGTTCGATCGTTTTGACCTTCCACTGCACGATAGGTAGCCTACTTATTGTTCGTCCTCGTGATGACCTCTATCCTAGTCCAGTCTCCTTTGTTTGACCAAACCTCGGGACATCTGTCGTCTTTATTCACTTTCACATTTGTATCGAAATAAAGTTCCTTACCGTGTAATCATTTGAATCAAGAAAAAACAACAACAATAGAACAACTAATACACCAGGAATGATGTCATATCTACGTGATACACATATGTCTCGATCAAGTGAATCAGTTTAAGTAAAGGTATCAATTCGCTATTTATACGGCTACTGCAACTATTATGTTGACACAGTGAGCTCCGGTGGCCTGGCGGTTAAGCAAGCACCCGGCATTTGGTGCCAAGGGTCACAGGTTCGATCTCAGCAAGAGGTCGAAACTTTTCAGAGATTAATTTTCTCGGCTCACTACATCGTGGGTGGCTGACAACGTTAAATGGCGCTGCCGTCTCCACTGAAATATTAAAAATAAAGGGTGACGTTAAAGACCCCCCGAGGACGTAAAACGCTCTGGCAGTGACCACCCTCAGGGTATTTCGGCTCCATCTTCTCGTACTGCTCAACCACTCCAATATAGAGGCTGTGCTGAATAAGCGACAGCCTGGGGATTCTCCCCGAACAACAAAGCAAGCCAGCATTATGTTGACTGGTAAGATTTCTTCTAGTATCTGGTTGAATCGTTCTGAGACCGAGAAGAGTTGACAGATGAACTACTGGATAATTAACAAACTAATTGAATGAGAAAATGACTGAAATTATTGGCAATTAAAATTACCGTTCGAGAATATATCATACGAGATTGTGATATATGATACGAGATTATGATATATCATACGAGATTGTGATATATCATACGAGATTGTGATATATCATAGGCGATTGTAATATTTCATACGAGAATGTGATATATCATACGACATTGTGGTATACCATACAAGATTATGGTATATCATATGATATTGTTATATATCATACAATCTGAGGAAATTCTAACAAAAATCATCCATTAGAAAACAATGGAAAGATCCATAAGACGGGAACAATCAAAGTGATAGCCACCTGATGATATCAGACACTCGGGTGGATTGATGTTTAATGAACTACTGGGTAAAGCCAACAAAGCAACTGAGTCAGGGGGTGGGTGGGAATTGTCTTTAATGAGAGAGATTGACACCGCGATTGTCGGGATGAGCAACTTGATGAAGATGTTACATCATAAAAAAATTAAAGCTCGCGTCTGAACACACCTTTGACCTTAAGATGATGATGATGAATGATGTTTTACGGCCACTTTGGTACAAATGGTAAGCTAAATGGGCCGAGCGACCTCCAACGGTAATGAAGCGAAGTTAAAGATGAAACAACTTTTTCAGATATGCCCACGCCGATATTCGAACACGGTTGGTAGTGATCTGTGGTCCAACACGTTACTGCCAGACTACGGAGGCACTCCCTTTGACCGTAAGATGATCGTGAGTCTGGGGATGGTCCAGCTGGTAGAGAGCTTGGCCACAGATCTCTCCTGGCCTAACCTTCTCTGAACCATGTTTCATCCGTCACTCACACCTCGTTCAGTTTTCAGGTCACTCGGTTCATCCAAGCGACCTTGAACTAAGCCTTAGGATATGTGGCACTATACTAAGTGCTATGTTATTATTGTGTTATTATTCAGTCTGTCTGAAGCAAAAGCGGCTATAAAACAACAATATTTCACATTTATACCGTAAGATAAGACATGATTTATTAAGGATCAGTCCTATATACACTTACAGTGAGCTGTAAGGTACACGTATGATCGTTACGATATGAAGAGACTTATGACATTACTGATTTTTATACGATTTAATTACCGTTTCGTAGAAATGCATGATAAAAGACTGCGACGTACGCCATTTTTAACTTTCTAACGAACTCTTTTATTTAATGTCAACGTGTTTGTGTCTTTTCGCTTCATTTCAGCGTGTCATTGCTTTCTATGAAATAACATCTGGGAGTGCTTCTAAATAAGCCTGAAGCATGATGACGTCAACAACCAAAACAAACCAGGTGCGCTTTGCATTGTGGGATTTATAGCGGGTCCACTGAGCGATAATACCGTGATAATCCCGCAATTTTAACCTGTTATAATCATGCCAAAAACTAACTTCTGTGTACCGTTTAAGTCTGCTTCGACACCGAAAAAGCCGGCACTGTTGAAAAATTGTATTCCAAAACTGAAAATCAGATTAGAACTATATGCTAGTCGTCCGTCATTGCTACTTTATAAAATGATAGTAAAGTGTGGTATTCAACATTATAAACTATAGTACAATAATATTCACTGTACATAACAAAGACTGTTAAAATCTGGTGTTCGTAGTAAATTTAATTTATTATTTATGGATATAATAATATGGTAATTTACATTTTATTTACCAATATTATTATCTATGATCTGATGGGTAATAATATTGTTAAATTACACTGCATTTGCGCCTTTCACTGTTCCAGTCAAACCTTACACTGACACTGTAATTATAAAAATTGACTCGCAGATTGTCATTTCGAATTAAAACTACCCAACACTTTCTCAGCGTTTCATCCCGCGGCCAACACATGCCAACTTAAATGTTTATATCGTTTACTAGTGGCATGACAATACGGTACGCAGGAGTTAGGTTTTGGCATGATTATAACAGATCCGGAACATTGACATTTACGGTTAAAATGACGGGATTATCACGGTATTATCGCTCAGCAGATCCCCTATAAATCCCACAATGCAAACCGCACCTGGTTTGTTTTGGTTTTTGACGTCATCGTGCAATGGGTCTATTACGTGCAATTGTTTGTATATATGTGCCTGTGTACATGCTGATATCCGTGTTTGTGTGTGTGTATGTGTGTGTGTCCGTATTGTGTGAATTGTTGTTGTTATTGTTGTTGTTATCGGTTATTTAGCGTTGATGCCGGTTACATCTGGAACATATGGCCGAGGAGCGATTCTCTACGGAAATGAATTTCACAATCATAGCTACAAAGCCGGATTTGAACCCACAACTTGAAAGTTTGCAGCCCGGTCCCAAACTGTGTCAGGAGTGGTAGGACTAACTCTGGTTTAACCCCTATTTTGGGAATAAACTGGGATAAAGCCGAATTAAACTAATTGTTTCCACCAACAGCATAATATCTCAAATATTGGATTATGTTGATTGGTGCAAATTGTCAGCATCTTAATAACATCTTAAAATGCAAACATGTACCATTCAAACAATTACGTTTCATGTGGATAAAATCTATAAATTTGTGAATAAATATGATGAATTCTGGGAAAAACCCAGTAAAATCCAGGTTTAACCCGGATTTAATGCGCTGAGTTGGGCTAAACCGGTTTAACTCGGGTTATGCTTCAACCCTGATGTGTGTGTGTGTGTGTGTGTGTGTGTGTGTGTGTCATTTAATATATCGCGAAAACTGTCACTCATAAGTCCCAAATATGGATGATTCATCAGAGCCTTGATTCCTATGATATCTGTGACGTTTCATATAATGCATTCCGTGTGTTCGATTTAAGCCTTCACGATACGTCCAAAACTACGATGTACCTCATCTCGTTTAGGGTACCCGCCACACAACGTGTCCATATTTCGCGACCCTATTTCAAGACGCGAACGGGCCGCGGCAGGCCTCGCAACCCAGGGTCACGATGCATATCGCTTTTTATAGAGGCACACAATAGATCACGCTGCCCCATTCTTTTCACTCTACAAACAAACAACCGCACGGTAACTCTACAGCTGTTTACCATGGCTATCTGAACGCGTATCGCGCCCAGACAGGCACAAACTCGGACCAGTGTAAACACCACAAAGTGTCCTCAACAAAACAAAAAGGCCTCATTATACACATTGTTCCTTATCTACGGTTATCACGAGGAACATCTTCATCACGACATTCTCACTACGTGAGCAGTGCCACGATATTGGCTCTGCATCTGTGTACGAATAGAGTTGTCTTCGGGCTTCAAACCAGCCTTGACCTGTTGGTTATCAAGATAGGGTGTAGTTTAGCCCAGCACTGGTCCGTTCGCCGTCTCTCTCTCTCTCTCTCTCTCTCGCTCTCTCGCTCTCTCTCTCTCTCTCTCTCTCTCTCTCTCTCGTATTATGTTCCCATGGCTGGCTGAGTACTGGCAAAATTTTCATTCATAATTGATACAGTACGAGCGTCTGCCGGTTGTTATCAGTAGGAGTGACGATGTCGTATTGACAATCAACGTCCATACATTGGTGAGACGCTTCTCTCGGAAATGTCTATTCGTCCCGTTGGTTTTCCTGCCGTGTATGGCATATGTCCCCAATTCGGAGTGGGACTAGAGAGATCCGCAGTTCTCTACCGGGTAGCTATCTTTCTTGGAAGTTGACACGACTAGTTATAATTTAATCACAACTCACTCACTCACTCACTCACTCACTCACTCACTCACTCACTCACTCACTCACCCTCACCACACCACCCCCCACCACCCCACTCACTCACTCACTCACTCACTCACTCACTCACTCACTCACTCACTCACTCACTCACTCACTCACTCACTCACTCACCACCTCACCTACCCAGTCACTCACTCACTCACTTATTCATTCATTCACTCATTCACTGACTCACTCACTCACTCACTGAAACTCCGGTAAGATCACTTTATTAATTAAACAATATATGTTTTAACTGTGTCAACATAGCCTAACCACTCATCTCTGAGATTGGATGGGTTAGTTTTCTGAATGAAAGTTCACTCAGTAAAAATACATCTAATCTATGTCACGCGGCAGGTGACCGCGAGGCGGTGCTGTAAAGTTCAAGGGGTCGGCAACACCAAACAAAGCGAAACAATGACAATAGATTGGCAATAAATTCTTCAGTATTCCGTTGTCTTCGCCACAGAAGGATCGATATGACCGCTTTAGCGCGTCAACGGCGTGTCAAAGACGACTGAGCTGACGACAAACTGCACCGACTGCGGTCCGTCAGAGGTGAAAAGGCGAGCCTATGAATGGCTTCGGAGTGGCCTCCTTACCAGCAAACCACTCATTCACCCAACCGTCGCGCTCGAGTAATCATCTCATTGATAAATCCAAGCCGGCCGCCATCTTGGCCAGAGATACGTTTGGCTGGTTCAGTCGCGGCTCGGACCCGTTTGCATTCGTATTGTTTAAGCCGTCGTATTCCTTGAAGTGAGTAAACCTCGATGGAGAACAAGACGAAGAGACTCTTTATGGCAGCCAGACGGCGGTGAGAAGGGTTAGAGTTGGGGCGATATGAATGAAGCGAAAAATAGTCCGCCCGCTGTAAGGAGAAGCTGACATATGTATGAGGGGGCCCTGGATAGAGGTAGAGTGAGAGCGAGAGCGACAGAGAGAGAGAGAGAGAGAGAGCGAAGGAGATCAAGGGTGCTGCTGTTCGTAGATGGGGGAGGCTCGCTGAGGTGTGGCAATGATTCTAGCCGAATGTGTCTTTGACATATGAGCTCATTATAGCCTGGGAAAGTGAGGTCTGACGGTTATATCTCCGACGGAAGGGATCGCGCACCGCTGACGATCCGCCCGTCTCCAGACTCTCAATCCAGGTCCCCGTCTTCTCCGTCCGGATCTCAGCCGCACGTTCTGGGCTTCGGCGGCAATTTGGTCGAACACCGTTCCAGTTCGTTGGGACATCCGGGGCGGCCACAAAGCGAGACGTCCGAAGATCGGCTCTGTCTGTACCCATCGATCTGGATCAACTGCAGCCGACGGTGTCGTGCTTCGGATCGGACGACGTCGCCAGACAATATCCGCCGAACGTCCGATCGTTTTTTGGTAGGCCGAGCTCAATCGAACGACCCGGTCGTATCCATAGACGCTTCGTCGGTGACACGATTAGCTAGCGAGAGGCCGACCCGGCGTGCCGGAGCGGTGATGCCAGCGCCAGCTTACGGCATCTTCGATCTTGGAAACTCTAGTCAGAAGCCGGTGACCTGTATAACTAAAATCTGATTAAATACATAAAACGCCGCACTTATCCTTCAAGGTGACGGCCGACGCACGTACGCGGAGAAGAGCGCGCGAGTCTGATAGGCGAAAATAGACGACATCTATAGCGGAGAGAGTAAATAAAGTCTATATTTACCTAGTTGTTCAAATACCAGGATTGGCCAGAACCGGATCACCGGCGCTTCTGGAAGTGACAACCGGTAGGCGGCAGGTATGTGTCATAGATTCTCTCTCTCTCTCTCTCTCTCTCTCTCTCTCTCTCTTTCATTATCTCTCGCTCTCTCTTGTTTTGTTGCCAAATATCGGCTTCGCATTTCTTCCTAGTAGTAAAAAAAAATGGAACAAGTAATGTTCACTGCTGGGAGTGTAATTTTTGTCCTTTCGAAGTTTTATTTTGCACAGTACTCGACACGGTATAGTGTTTTTGTTTATTTTACGCGACTACGCGAGCGACTGCGCGAGCTAACTGTGTTCAGGTAGACTATTAATGGGTGCTGACGAAGTCCTCAATTAAACAAGGCACTGACAGGAAAACTCGCTAGCTGCAGGTTCAGTATGCTTTTTATTCATAAATTTTCGGCGGTAGTCAACCGCAACGTGTCGTCGCGTCTTCGTGGCCCCAAATTAGAGAGTAGCCTGAATTTTGGTTCGCTCGTCTGAGCCTTGGTAATTAACCTCTGGGTGTAACAATTACTTAATTAAGGTAGCCCCAAATCAACAGTTCATAGTTAAATAGCTACTGGATGGGATTCCACCCCGCACTCCCATCAAATGCGTGTTGATATAAAGGTATCTAGGTCCCCGACAGCCGACATAATTGGGTCACAAAAACACCCACCACAGATAATAAAGCGCATCAAGTTAGTTGCCATCTGCTTTAGCTCAAACTAACTTAGATAACCTCTCCGATAGAAACGTTCTATACATGCAGTGAAAGGACAAGACATTCGAGTCTCTTTGCTGAGTGACATACAGCTGGTGGTGGTGTCGGCGCATGTTAGCCCGAAACGTCCAGCCCCAAACAGTGCTGGATATTTGTGGCCCTATCGATTTATTGACTCGAAAAGATTAGCGTAAAGTCGAGCGACATCTCGCGGAGAAGCAATGAAATTACTGTTCACCAAATTTGGCATTTCCGTCGTAACTCGTAACTTTAGATCGTCGTACGAATAACGGGAAATCCGGTAAGATGTCGTTGTGCGTGTCTTCCTCGAGTCCAACTCGTAGTTCCTTTGAGCGATTACCATGTCATGGATTATTTCAGTTTTTGCGATGTTGTTGAGGTTCCAGTAGCTTCATGACAACACTCCATAGTTTGATGACGGCCGGTTAATGTGGTACATCTTGACCAAAATTCGCGTGCTATAGTTGCCGTTTCTCCGCGGTCTTTTCGCCTTTTGATTCAGCGAAGCGCACGTTACTGCCCTCAGTCGCAAACAAACTCGGACACAAAGCCAGTAATGGATGGCAAACCATATTGCCAATGGGCTTTGTTTCGATAAAAACATACCAAGGCTTAGAAAACGTGTGCATTTTTATCGAGAGCAGTGATAAAGTTTCCATTTGGTGGCGTATATGACGGTTTTAATTAATTTTATAACTCTACCTACACTTATTTCACATCTGTAAACGGATGTTTATCATATTTTACTTTGGGTAATGCATCGTTGATATGTAGCAAAAAAAGGTAAACAAAACTGGTAAACCGAACCCGAAAATAACAATTTATTTAGCCGATGTTTTATTTATGTTCAGCCAGTACTATCATTTACGGGGTTAGTAAGTACACCCAACACGACACCAGAACTTGTATTTTAAACAGTGTTCGAAATACGTGCCGCCGAAGAGGGACAGGTATTGTCAATATGCTTATCTGTATCTTTATCTCTTGGAGTCGTCCGCTTTGTCTTTTCTTTACACCCGCTCATCCCGTGAACCATCGCTTCGTTTTCTAACGATGTGTGCATTGCGTGTATGCGTACATGTTTTCTTGCACATAAAAGTTATACACGCACCCGCGGTTTTATTCATTCATCTAAAACATACGGTCAAAAGGTAACTAGCTAGATGATTAATCAGATACATGTATGTTGCTAGCCTCTCTCAGAGCCACTCCTCGGTTCGATTCAAACATTCAAAGTGAAGGTCCTTTCTCTTCGCCTGACTGCTTCGCTAATAAAATATTCTTTGATACAGCTACGATCCAATGTATTCAATGGCCATTCTAATTTGAAGCTTAATTCGTGAAAGGTAGGATCATAGAAGTACCACTAAGGGGATATTTAGGCATACAGATGATATAAAACACTTCCACATTAAAATTGGCCTATTTAAATAACTCAATGCTCTTTAAAGATAATCACATCGCTGAGGATGTGCGCCTATCGGATTTCTGGATAGTTGGCATATAGGGACGCCTGGAAGTGACCAGGAGAGAAATGGCTGGTAGTGAGCTGGCAGTTACCATCTTAGTAAACAGCGAAGACTGAGGCCAATAAATATTCTCGTTCTATGTAAACAAAAAATCCCATCACAGAGTACCATAACATCTATTGTTTAATCGTCCTGTTGTCAGGTTAGCCATATTATTGCGAATGGAAAGCGTTTTAGATCCTAGCTGTGTATCATACAGAACGTGTATTCTATAAGGCATCACATTGCCTCTAATGAAGAATGCCAAAGGGCAACAAGCCAAAGTACCACAATTACAAGCATTGCCAAAGTCTCAGCCACTATTAGGCTGAACATTGAACAGGATACAGGCTTTGGTCTCTGGTATCCTGGTACGTCGCTTAGCTCTGGCTTCCGAATGACGACCTAAGGCCTGGTGTGTCATCGAGGCGAAGCCAATCGGAGCTCTGGGCCGTTTTAGGACAATGACTTATGCTCTTACCTAAGGCTACCGCATGCTTCTTTTATTTTCACCTTTTAACTGGCCGACTGGTTCGAGGAAACGCTAAAACGTCGACGAGAAGTGACCAGTACCCAGAGAGCGTATGGTACGTTAGACCTTTATGTTGAGTGTCTCATTTCAGAGATAAGGTGCAGCAGATTCGTGCAAACGGTGACGGACGGGACGTGGAACCGACGTCCAGATTAAGCGGAAGACTATCGCAAGTGTGTGCGTGTGTGTCTGGACGAAGCCCGTGTGTGTGTGTGGGTGCTTGATAATCAGCGACAATGGACTGTTGGACCGTCCTCGGTGTGTCGTTGTATCTCCTAATAACGATTCGGTCAACGTGGACCATCGATCTGGATTTGCCCGTCACATTCCCACACATGGAAGAGCTGGCAGAGGATCATCCAATACGCGTGAGTATCCATTCGTTATATTTAATCTAGCTAGCTAAAACAGACACCTTAAAATCTGCTTAGGGATACAGCTCGCTTAACGGATCCGTGCTGGGAGATCTCTCATCGCCGCAACCCTATTATCTTGTGCGTCGTGCGGCAACGTCTGTATTGGAACAAAATGATCAGTTGATAGCTTGTTTTATACCTTCGACTGTATGTAGTATTTGCAACACCGAATGAAGAATACTTATGATTAAGTTCTACAACACAATAATAAACGAAGTTTGCCATTTTTTACAATTTAATTATTTGTTTACAATGATCATTTACTCTGATTTATTCGTTTAAACCGCTTAGATTGTCGCATTACAATCCGGAATATTTACATTCTACTAACTAATCCTGATTATTTTTCTTGTCGGTTAATGCGAAGGGAATCCTATATTTCTTGC
>JAODUP010000443.1:360000-362500 GCA_025642065.1 Paralvinella palmiformis | reverse complement strand
TCAATCATCATCACGATCTAAGTATGTGAAACCGTTTAGTTTAAAGTTCCTCGTTCCAAACGCGATGCACGCTTTAAGCCAAACCCCCATTATGGCTCCATGTAGACGGATCGCGGGCGTTTGACAGGGTTCTCACGTATTATCTGCTCATTTATTCGCAGGAAGGTTTCGACGTAGAATTATTATAGGTTTCAAAATACGCACGATTCAATTAATTCTGTCTAGACAAGTAGCGTGAGCTTGGTGAACTTCTGGGTATCTGGTCCAGGTCTTCTTTCGTGACGCGCTGTGATATTTATAGTTACAGCGAGAGCACGAAACAGATAGCCGTATTTCATCGGTTTGTGCACTAAAAGAAATATCATGTGTTAACATTATGCATAGATAACATTCATCTAATTGTAATTCAAAAGATAGATTGTAAAACATGTAATGTTGAAATAGATTTCGCTTGGCTATTCAATTACACAGAAGCACACACTGCAGCGCGCTAACACTGCAGCGCGCGCGCGCGCGCACACACACACACACACACACACACACACACACACACACACACACATAAAAACACACACTTTATATATATATATAAAAATATATATATATATATATATTTATATATCACAAAAATACAAATTATTATATTTGTTGTGTGTTGTATGTATGTGTATGTGTATCTACGCAAAAATACAAATGCTTTCTTATCAAGAGCTATGATTAAAGTCGTAGTTGTCGTGGCTGTCACGTACAAAAGCAACAAAACCACCCCATGTTCATCCCTAACCACAGAATATAACATTACGGGTTATTCCCTATTATTAAAAAAAAGTCCGTGTGTGCGCGCGTATGTTTGTGTGTGTGTTTGTGTGTGTGTGTGTGTGTGTGTGTTAAAGGTGTGTGTTAAAGGTGTGTGTCAATGTATCCTTGAGCGGTTGCACAAAAGCATGACATCATCTCATTGTTGCTCGAACTGGTTTACTTCACATACCTTTCCTATTTTTAACGGTCTACTTTAGAATTGGCGACGGCTATATAGCTAACAGCGGCGCTTGGCATCTATGACGATGTACGGGTCGACGAGCTTTAGCGTTTAGCCACGAAGGACAATGGCGCATAAAATAGGAGAGAGGAGTGTGAGCAAACTGGCCCATAACAATGTTAGACTGACCACAAATGGACCATAACGGAGATTCCAAGGACGGGGAGCTTTCTGATGGTAGAAGTGACCGCCACTCGGTCAGCGTTCGACAAAGTTGATATTATAACCGTTGTTCCGTTTTGTTATACGAACAAGTTATTATTCTATTGTATCGATATGAAGGATTTAAATCGTGACAAGGTGCTGTCGCCTCAACAGTGACAACAACTGTTTGATGTGTATTGAAGACGCCGCCTAATAATGTAATCAAGTATCGCAAACGATTACTTTTAACTGGAAATAATGATTATTGTTGAAGATCTATCTGGCTCTCTGCCTGCTAGCGAGGCAATGTGTGCGCGTGTGTGCGCGTGTGTGCGTACGTGCGCGCGTATGTGCGCGCGCGTTATTTAGTAAAGAGTAAATAAGCACTGGCACAGATAAATACAAATTCTAACAATGACATCCGGAGGAATATTCAGGCGGACGAATTCGGAGATTTTCGACTGATATATATATTTGATGCCGGCAACTCAACGGGGTCGAATGCTTAGCAGATCGAGTAAATAGACAGCGCAAGAAATCGTGCGTGGCTGTTCGTTTAGGGACGTCCCACACAAAGGGGTTTTTCTTACACCGAGCTAAGCCTGTACTTATAACGGTTTCAAGAGCGATAAAGCTATTGTTAGGCCCGGGAGGCCTGCTTATGCAATATCGCTCCGGGCAAGTGGTTCTCGGATACGCTAGCATAAGATTTTTAGGTTTCCACAAACGTGTAAACACGTCTTCAGCGTGTTTGGAAGCTGACACCAAATATAAATATTGTCTTCGTTCCCTGTATTCTAATTAACTTTTTTTTGTGGGTCTTATCAGCCCGGTTGTGGGTCGGTTTGTGAATGAAAGCGATAACCATCGAAGCTATCTTATTAGTATCTCGTCGTATGTGTAGCAATGTTCATCACCGCTGATTATCTTAGAGAGTGATCTGATTAGGCGTTCACCTGAGCGATTCATTAAGAGGGTCTCTCATAAATAAGGGCATGGAGCAAAGATGAAGTTGATTATCCAGTCGACAAAAAGTGAAAATGAATTAAATCTACTCAGTTAATATCTTTTACCTTATAATAATATTTACTTTCCATTAAGCGGATGAGCGAAAACGTACACCATTGGTGACGAGTGGCTTAATGGGGCTTCTCCTATCCTACTCACATCGTATTTGGAATGAAGTTTGTAAATTGTATTACTCCACTGTACCACCACTGTACTTAATAGGTGCGCTGTTGTGCTCTTTTTTCTCGAACTTAGTTGTTCGAATGGATAGAAAGAGTTTCGGGGGGGGGGGGCGGGAAGTGACTGGTT
>JAODUP010000443.1:352500-357500 GCA_025642065.1 Paralvinella palmiformis | reverse complement strand
TATCCCGTTGCCGCGACATCGTACGAGAATACGAGCCTGTAATTCATTCATCTGACACCGGGTTCGACTATAATGAGAGTTAGTTTCACCTTGAACCAGTTCACCATTGTTACCCCATTGTTGGTGGTATGGTCTTTTGTTCGGCAATGAAACCTCTCTCTAGCTATACGGTGCGTTTATTTATATCACGAAAATAGGCTAACACTTGCCAGCTCTATCAATCTATCAACACATCTCTATCTATCTATCTATCTATCTATCTATATTTATCTATCTATCTATCCATATGTCTGTCTAATTATATATTTCTAACACATTATCTACTTTTAAGCACGAAGACATATGCAGTGGAAAAGATTTAATTATTGAGAACAAAGCTTAGGTGTATCTTTATTGTCTCATTCACATAAGATAATTTTACTCGCCCCTCTCCTTTAAACGCCCAACCTAAACTGCAAACATTTGTGTGTGTGTGTGTGTGTGTGTGTTGATTTAATATTTTTACTGTCCATTTTCTGTGCCAGGCCACCCCCCCCAAAAAAAATGATACACAAGTGTATACGAATCAAACGTAAGAAATTTGCCCTTGGGCAAATTCCCATATGGGTTACGCGTTGAGCACGTTTTTTATGGGCTAGCTCAGTACTTATACGCGTATAACATTATACAAACATCAACATTTAAAGGTTTTTAGCGCATAACCTAAATAATCACACGCCAAAGCTAAATCCCATATAACCTTCATTCACTTAGTATATGTTAAGAAGCATAACCGTGGGTAGGGACTTCAACAGCCGAACGAGGACCCCGGTAAGAATATCTGGTTTACGTTTCCTGCTCATGGCGCGCTGTCTTACGTTCACGTCTATGTCTTGTGTCTAGCAAATTGATTTATTTCGCCCTCTATGCATATTTTGGGGTCTCACAGCTTGCATAGACTGGCCATTGTATTGTAGAATCCTGCGCTCTCGAATTGTCAAGATAACCCCCGGGTTCCACTTACGAACCTCAGCGTTAGGGAGGCGCGATAGTAGACAGGTTACAAGCTGCGTGAAGAAGGCCGACTGTTTGTGACGGAAAGTGATTAATTGTCATCTTCGAGTAGACCATCGACAATAAGCAGCTACACAACCAGTTATTTGTCATCTGTCGTCAAAACACACACACACTTACTCGCTGATGTGTCTACTTCATGCTGTCTGTATACACTTATATGTCGCTCAAGTTGAAAACTCAAGTTGAAAACTCAGATAATATGTTTGTCGTTAATATTGTGTGTGTTTGTTAGCAGTGTGGAATAAGGCACTGGCACAGGGCTTTCAAACTCTAGACGATTCATCAGAATACAAAATATCGTGAATAGTCATGTATATATATATATATATATATATATATATATATATGAGTCATGTATAATGTCTCAGTATATATATATATATATATGTGTGTGTGTGTGTGTCTGAATGTGTACGCGCTCGCCGACGTGAAATAATGGTATAATATACATAAGCGCGGTACAACCACATTACTTAAATTATCACGCTAATTATCACACACACCCACACACACTCGCGTGCGCGGGCGCGCGCACTGACGTACCTGTCCATTAGCACCTACTCCCCTAGCTATCTCCATACTTTCACTGTTTACCTTTAGCAAGGCTGGCAAAACGTCACGTTTCACACATTTTTAATTAATCGTCTTGATGAATTGATTGATATCAAATTAATATTAACGACACATGTCAGAGTCAGACAATACGGACAAGGTCACCGAGGGTCTTGAAGGTTGGAGCTCTCAAGAATTGTAAACACTGACCGCTAGGCGGCGTCGATTGATGTTGGCGTCACTATTCGGGTGGTCAGTTACCCGGATATGACTGTTTCAAATCACGATGTCTAATATTGACGAGACTAACGCTAAGTTTTCCTCAAAGTCGGTTCGACGCATTTCTTTCTTTGTTGATTGCTTCGTAAATTTTCCAGGATGACGCATACACTTACCCTGGAAAAAGCTATTTTCCAGATTGCCGCTCAGCGTTCACATTCGTAAGATGCGCATTTTCCCCATGGATAAAGAAAAAACGCATCAATCACGCTACAGGTGTTTGATGTTCATCTGCCGACAAGGTATCATCAATACGTTGATGTGTTAAGTGAAGGTTTGAATATAGAAATTGTAATTAGTTTTCAAGGTCAACTAAGTAGTATATCTCGAATAATGTGATCCTCAATGTGGTATTTATTGTGTTTAGGTTATTTCACGGCAAACAAAAGTGTACAAGTGTATTACTGTTTTTCTTCTTCACGTTTCCAGAATAAAATACACAGGTATTAAATAAAGGGGGGGCGAATGGCGTAAATGTATTCATTTATGTATATGTGCGTGTGCGTGTGTGTGTTACTTCGACTAGAAATAAAACTGATTTGCTCAAAGAATAATATTTATATTCTAGCTGGATGCCATACAGCAAGTAATATATATATATATATATATATATATATATATATATATTATTCACAGCTGTGTTTTACGTCATTGTCCTCAAAGACTAGAAAAATTATTTTGAATATTCTCTTTCTTTCCCGCTATCACATACTTATCCATGATACATTGTCTTTACTGTCTAGCTATAATGCAATACACCAACAGGTGGCTAGACGATGACACCTTCAAGTAGAATACAGTGAACGACATATCATAGCGATTACAAAACTATAATACATGTCACAATTGTCAATGGTCGTCAAAAGACTCATTGAGCACGACATTATCTTGGAGGAAGTTTTGATGACTTTTTTCCAAGGTGGCGGAAATTTCGCTATTTATGGACATTCCCTGCATCATAAAATAGACACAAAGACGTCAACTAGATCCCTCATGCATCCGACCTTGTAACCCGTATGTCATTTGAGGTGAAGTGGACGGCGTTTCTAGGAAAGCGCCCCAAGCTGCCATAAACTAGATTTCCGCAGCCGAAATTACGAGCTAAATGCGTGCCCATAAACCTTTACAATTAGGACAAGGCAGGGCTCGTGTTTGTTTCTCATTATATTACCTGTACAGATTTGAAATTGATATGGCCTTCCAATTGCAGGTGTTCAAACGTGCCATTTGGCATTTGCTACCATCTGGATCCTTTCCCGTCCGGACGCCCATCGCGACCCCAAACGCTACCCGAGAGGCACCAAGGTCGCGTTCTTAATAGCGCCAATTAGCGAGAGATCCCCTTTCAAAGATTACAAATCGCGATAGGGTTGTGATGACCCGATTGTTTCACGGTCTCCCTTAGTGCCCGTGCCCCTGTCCACTATCTGATATCGCCGACAAAACGCCAAGACGCTCTTATCACAATCTTATCGCATTGCGATAAAAGGAGCCTTTGTCTGTGAGTTATCCCACCGGAAATGCACTATCATCGTCGTAGCTATCTGATAACAATCGGATGGTATATAATAACATCTCTCCGCCTCATTGTTGTCCTCTGATGACTGACTAAGAGAGAGACAGAGAGAGAGAGAGAGAGAGGGGGAGATATATATATATATAGAGAGAGAGAGAGAGACAGAGAGAGACGTTTATTTATTTAATTATTACGCCATCAAAGTACATCTCTTAAGAAAACCAATTACAACACTAATCCTGAAGATATAAAGCTACAAAATATATTTTTGTTCAGACTATTATAATTCTTACGGCTGAATACTTCAGTTGATATTAAGAAAGAGGAGATGAAACTAATGATAATCATAGTTATTATTATTCTTATTATTGTTCTTATTATAATATTTTACATTCTATAGCAGTATCCAAGTTTGGTTTTGGCATACAACGTGTCTACGCTATTAGATATAATGATGATGATGATTGTTGTTTTACGGCCACTTTTGTGCACGTGGTAGCCTAAATAGGCCGAGTGACCTCCAAAGATAATGAAGCAAAGTCGAAGATGAAACACCCTTCGGATATGCCTACGCCGAGGTTCGAAACCGGGTGGTAGCGATCTGTGATCCAACGCGCTATCGTTAGACAAGGGACGCTGTTAGCCATAAGGAGTTTTAAATTACTTACATAAAGACTCGCTATTTATGAAAGAGCGATATAACGATGCCTCGCGTGGTTTAAACGAGTCACGTGATTAATCCCTACCCCCAGAAGCGTTCATTTAATTGTTCTTTTCGGTTGCAAATGACAACAGCGAAAAGTAAACATAGAACGCATCCACTAAGTTCTCTTAATAGTCGCGCAAGGTCGAAATGGACACACGTGCACACACAATCATCCACGAGGCTACCGCTTTTACACGTAAAACTCCGTGTTACCGTTCTAGCGCGGCATACGATAAAACACAGACTGGCCTTTCAGGCCGTAATGACATAAGACAACATCAAAGTGGTTCACAATTAACCTCGTCAAGTGCCACCCTTTTGCTCTTTGTAACGAAATAGCGCGTGACCTTGATGACGATGGAAAGGAATAGAGAGAGAGAAAACACGAGGAGCGATATATCTTGCCAAATATACCCCGAAAACAATGGACAGAGCCTGCCATTGTAGGTGGACAAGGACAGGGAACTGTATCGGTTTTCTGCTTCCACTTCTGTCTCGTTGCTGAAGCGAACAAACCACAATCTAAGCCGCTGACCTCTCGTTGTCTCTTGTCGTTTGTGTTGCTGATTTCATCGTGTTTCGGCCTACGACGATAAGGTTTTCAATTAAAAATTCGATTTCTGCTGTAATTGAATTCCGTTTTTATTTCGGGCTGATGCTAAGTCGCCGAGTTGGTGCTTACCTTGTCTCAGGTTTTACGAGGTGTTGCCATGCGTGTGTGTGTGTTTGTGTGTGTGTTATCGCCGAAGGACACAGGTGATTTATGTCGTCTAAATTGGTCCAAGTTCTCACCCGGAAACGATACATCTGCTCATAGAATGGTCGGTTCTGGATTAATTTAACTTCGCTCATTTCTTAGTTTCGGGATATTTATTGTTTGGAGACGCGGAA
>JAODUP010000443.1:280000-347500 GCA_025642065.1 Paralvinella palmiformis | reverse complement strand
AAACGGCAGGATTGTTTTGAATGGATTCTTTTATGATGGAGACTTTATCGTCTGTCCGCATGTTTACACACAATATTCCGTGTGGATTTAAGTGTAGTGATGCATGTTTGAATGAATCCAATTGTCATCTGCAAATAGATAGTTATCATCATTCAGCATGATAAGTGATCTTTACCGGTTGCACGTAGGAGGTAGATATATTGATATACACACACCTGTCACAATATATATATGTCTGTGGTTTTCCTCTATGGCTAATGTATGGATATTTGTGTGCATAACTAGCTGTTTGTATCGTTCTCTCACACCCCTCCCCCTCTCTCTCCATTCACAGACAGACGCACACACCCCACCAACACGCACGAACGCACGCACGCATGCACACCAACGTACGCACACACACTCATGAACGCTCACACACATCAATATTCGTATGTTATCTTCGTCTCAAGTTTTTAGAACAATATTTATACACCGTTTAACCTGCCATCTTCTATGCTTCAGGAGTTCAAGAGCTATCAGCCACCCTGTCCAAAAGACAAATTTATGAAATATGGCCAGTGCAATGAGACAGACTTCATAACACGTCTGCGCTATTGTGATGAATTGAATGCTATCTTATTGAAAAGTGAAGTGGTAAGATTATGTTTCGGTAATTACGAAAAATAAACTATATTACACGTGTGATGAGTGTGTATAGCAGGTAGCAATTGATGAATGGGTATAGCAAGTAGCAAATGATGAGTATTTGGAGAGAACAGTTAGGATAGGTTGGTTGATGAGTAGGTGAAGGAGTAAGTGAACGAGTGCTTGAACCCGCGTGAGTGAACTTATGATTGTATTATATATATATATATATATATATATAAAATGGGTGAGTGAGTCAGTGACTGGTTTATTTAGTTTCAACGCTGGTCATAAAATATGGCCGATAGTCGCCCCTGGAGTGCCCGAGTGAGTGAGCGAGTGAGTGAGTGAGTGAGTGAGTGGGTGAATGGGTGAGTGAGTAATGTAGCCCATTTTAACGGAACCGCCATTTTCCTAACTCTCCCGTACCAATTCCAGAAATATCGCGACCCGAATACCTTAGAAGGGCCACAGCCTTGTTTAGGAGCTGGAGATGATAACCTGTTTGACACGACCCAGATACAGGAAATGATAGAAATATATCAGGAATCTGGTCGAGATGTGATCGACGACGACGACGACGTTGCCAACGACGACCAGGAAACAGCCAATCCCACGAGCCACAGACGAGCGAAAAGAAGTTCGAAATTGATCAGAGATTTCAAAATAAACCGGTGGGACATGCCGATAAAATACAAAATTGACGGATATCTAGGTAGTGAATCTTTTCTAGGTTCTCTTATCGTTATATATTTAGTTCCTGTGGCGTGTCTCGGTTGTTTTTTTTTTCTTGTTTTTTTTTTCTAGATTACAGAGTTACGAACACCCCCACTCCCCATCAATAGTATTACGCTTTGGTAATTATTAACTAAACCGAACAAAAATAATTCTTTCTCTAAACTTAAAGATGTTGGGAAAGATAAAATTAGTTTTGGGGGAACTAGCCTGAGATATAAAGAGCTCATGATCCATATATATATATATATATATATATATATATATATATATATATATATATATATATATATAATAGCCAATATCAATGTATTAGGCAGAAATTCTTGAGACTTGGCAAATGTCGAAAGGGGTTCTCATCCATTCGGTTTGGCACGTCGGTGACATCATTGATTTCGACGGTAAAAGTAAACTCCGTGTACTTCCTGTAGTCAGATCCTGAATGGCAAAATTACCATTCTTCGGTAAGATTTCCACTGGTTTGTTGTATTATTTGATAAACCCAAAAGCCACTGAAGATAATGTTTCGACCTAAATCATGCATTCTTCTAAAAGCCGATGACGTTTTCATCGTTTATGAAGCGGAGCCAAATCTTCCTTCGATAAAAGTGAGCGAAGGTATTCTTTTCTACTGTGAGCTCTTTTTCGTTTAAGTATCACGCTTATGCAACCATTAAAAGGTTGGAATATTGTAGCCCCTGCTTTGACATACATGTAATTTTATTCTAGCGTCATTAACACACGCGTCCCTTTCTAATCTCAACATCCCAAGAAATTCTATCCATAGATTTAATAAGAAAGCTATCATTTTGATTGAAAAATGGCATTCAGTAGTGTATATTTTTCAATGATATACCGGATGTAAAAAAACAAAACAATGCCATAAGCAGTTAGTAATGAAATCCAAGTTTTGTAAGCTTGGTTAGACTCCGGGGACTTCATGTCCCAAATCAGCCATCGACTGAGATTTAACTCAATCAGACGAAAATCCGGGTGGATTTTCTTCTTTAACAGTAAAACGGCATAAGAAATAATTAAAATTTCAGTTGATATCAGCGTAAATCGTTTATTTGACATCAGTATATGCTAAATTCAAAATTGTTTCCCATGACCTTCATGGATACAATTATCAGTAGTATTCCTTCCCGGACTTAATCGTTTACAATGAGGTTGATAGAAGAAGGTCCATTCCGGACACATATTTTCACCTAACAAGTTACGCCGTCTCGCCATGACGTTCCCATGACTAATGACAACCCATTTATACCACACCAACATCTACAGCTATAGAATCATACATGTAGGCGTGTATTTATAAATTTTCAAAGCGTTTGTTTGCTTTTGATACGCACGAAGAAACCATCGAGTGCACATTTATACCGTTCGTTTTAGCTGCCTATGGAGAGAAGACTATCAAAACGGCCTTATACGAATGGGAAAAGAAGACTTGTATACGATTTCAGGAGATTGATGTTGATTCATTGGCCCACGAACAACATCTGGTCTTCCTGCCCACAGCATCACGAGTGTAAGTTTATCAGGCGTTATGCGCCCGTTGATTTAGATGGGAGGCAGCAGTTTGTCTTAAATAATCCATCCATCCATCCATTCATCCATCAATCCATCCATCCATCCATCCATCCATCCATCCATCCATCCATCCATCCATCCACCCGTTAAGTAATTAATATTTATTTTTATGTGTCTATAGGTGTTACTCGTATATTGGTAAAACAAGAACTGGCGAAGAAGACCTAAGCCAGCCAATATTTCTTTCATATTTATGTATGACCAAGGTATTTCTCTAGTTACTTGATCGAATTTTTAAACCGTGTGCGAATTCAGCCTCAGTTGGAGTACGTAATGACTCAGAATCATTACGCACTCTTTTTACACATATATTACGAATTCTTTTTAAGGCGATTGTTGTGAAATTTCCATTCTACTCCGAAATACACAGTTCCTCATTAAAATTGTAGATAAGGCTACTTATTGTCATTTATATTTTAAGTTGATAAAAAACAAAAAGCCAAAGACATTATAATACGTTGACATTTTAATTGCGCTTATGTAGAAATTCAGATCACGTGTAGCAGTGGGATGCCTTATAAGGCATCCGCATGAATATTCGGCTCTGTTCGTGTTTATTCGGCAAGTACAGCAGGGCATATTTGTGTACTGACGTCATCAGTATGTACGTGTTTAGCACCGAACACTCGTGCATATTCTGCTGTATAATTAATTAGCTACATGGTGACCAGCTCAATGTGTTCCGTGTCAACACAAACTTATTACGATATTTTTACCCGCAAAATAATGTTTTATGTATACATCGTAAGATATACACGATAGAGTTACTAATAATGCTAGTAAAAGTCGTTGTTATTAGAATCGTGAGAAAAGGGTATTGGCCAACAAAGAATTGCTTGAAGGAAGAATTGATTAGGTTTTATAATTTTGAGTGCTACACGGTAACCAAAATAAACACTTACTTCAATTTATTTTAATTAATCATGTCAATAAACCAACACTGAACAAGTGACTTTAACATCAAATGTTTCGTCGATGGATATATGTTACAGCTAATCTGCATAATCAGGTAATAAGTATATTACCTGAAATGTTCAGGTAATGTGTATTAAATCTCAGTTAGCAATAGACGTATTACCTGAATATATCAGGTAATATACATATTACCTGATTATAGAGATTAACTGTAACATATAGACTCATTTTTGTTTCTTTTGTTGGCTTCTATTATAACAATAAAATATACTTCGAAACCCACATGGAGCTGTAATTATGTAACTAGGTCATGGCGTGGTTATTAAGTACACGATGATTGTCAGTATACCTAATTGATTGTGTAAAAGCTGTTTCGTGGAAAGGTTGTTTCTTTCAAAAATCGAAAGACTGACGTATCGAATTGATCTACTTTATGATGTGATGGAATCGATTTTTACATCACGGTTATATAAAGTATCTATTCTCATCGTTTAGGGAATCTTGGAACACGAGATCGGGCACGCGCTGGGCTTAATTCACGAACACCAACGGCCAGATCGCGACAAATACGTTAACATCATCGACGAGAACGTTCGTACTTCCGCCAGAGGGCTGTTCTCCACGATCCCGAATAAGTTCATCGACACGAGGAAGGTTCCTTACGACTATGCTTCAAATATGCATTACACAGGAGTGGTAGGTTCCTACTGAGCGCTAGTCTGAGGTTGAAAGTGCTGTGGTTTTTGTGCGAGTCAATTCTGTCACCGAACTTCTCATGACTGACTGATTGACTGACTGATTAACGCACGCACGCACACACACGCACGGACTCACACAAGCACACGCACACACACACACACACACACACACACTGATTCATATGTTCAGTCAGCTTGAACAATAATACATAGTCAACACATTCGTTTTCCCTATTATCAGGCTTTCTCGATGAATGGTAACAATACAATTGAGACAAGGGATAAACACTTCCAGCAAACGATTGGACAACGTGTTGAGCTGACCTTTTGGGATATAATGGCCGCTAATATGGCTTACTGTGATCGTAAGTGGATCTCTAAATATTAGAATACTGCAATCAATCGACGGTTTACCCCCTCCTCTTTAGGTTCTAACACCTGTCTCTGCTTCATAGATATGTGCAATGATGTAATCCTGGAGAAGCCGTGCGAACACAACGGATATCAAGGATCCTAACAACTGTTCCAGATGTCTGTGTCCTGATGGGTGGTCGGGGGCGTTCTGCAACGAAGTGGCGCCATCTGTAGGAGGTAATAGAGATAGATTTGGATGCGCATCCATGAATGTGCATGTACTCAAATACACATATGGCAACTAGTAACTGACTGCATGTAAGCTTACCTCGCCATATACCCATATCTATATGTTTTTAATACATATAATAAGCGATATTTCATATCCCACTAAGCGTTATGGGTAAATTTTCGCAGTAGGACTGAAAGATGTTTCCTCCTGCTTCACGGCTGACGTGGATATTCACTACTAGATCCATATGTTCGATAACGAAATAAAACTTTAATTATCAATCTGTAAAACTAATTCCTGTTTGAGTTAATGACAAATCTCATTTCTAGCGTCTTTTGTAAACGACCTACGCGCACACATACATACATGTGAATACAGGCATGCTATTATGTGGTCTTACAGATTTTTGTGGTGGACACATTTTCGTCGAGGGCACAGACAAATCCTATTTGCAGTCCCCCAATTACGAGTCTGGCGGTACATTCAATTACTACGATATAGGACAGGAGTGTAGCTGGTTAATTACGGTCAGATATTTGACATTATTCAATATATTTAAATGCGTAGATTTATTCAACATCATTAAGACACGATTTCGTAGTAAATATTTGTCTTTCGTCAAAATAAGTATTATAAACTGTGAAATCGAGCCAGAACAATTAGTATTTGCGTGAAGTTAGCAGTGTAACATCCATAGATGTGTTGACATTTAAGAGAATACTTATTTTCTAATTATTTAAAAAAAAGTGAATCCATTGGTAAGTTCGCAAAAAAATGGTTTACCATTTTCTCAATC
The DNA here is from genome assembly GCA_025642065.1 of Paralvinella palmiformis. NCBI lineage: Eukaryota > Metazoa > Annelida > Polychaeta > Terebellida > Alvinellidae > Paralvinella > Paralvinella palmiformis. The sequence goes on along the minus strand of JAODUP010000443.1, from coordinate 341,553 downwards.
ACCGATTGATTGGTTCATCGATAAATTACATCATTGATCGATATGCTGTTTTTCTGACCAGATGTCTAAAATTTGTATTCCATTTAATCTACCTTTTAGGCCCCCCAAGGAAAGCGAATTGTACTTGCTTTCGAAGGAGACATATTTTCGGTATTTTGTTATGAAAAGTGTCTTCACTGGGTCGAGATTCGATATGGAGATAATCTCGGAGCGAATGGGCCAAGGTAGTGTAAGCCATATCATCTACATATAGATCTATTTATACGTATAGTATATTTATTCATGAATATTTATTTAAAAAAAACACGTATGTTAGGATCACGAGTCTATGAGTGCACACTTGCATGCCCACCAGTGTGTGTATCTATTATATATATATATATATATATATATATATATATATATATATAGTGTGTGTGTGTGTGTGTGTGTGTGTGCGTGTGTGTTTGCGCGACATAAATCACTGTCCATTAGATGAATGTACTAAACTTGAAAAAAAACCCACTATTTCGCCTCAATTTACTGAACAGATTTTGTTGTTACGAAAAGCCCGATGACGTCATATTGTCCGTGACTAACGAAGTGATAGTATTATTGAGAGCAAAAGACGATTTTCCAGTACCACACGAAAGACAAGGATTCAAGTTGTCTTTTAGAACAGGTCTGTCAGGATAAATGAGTGTGATTGTATTGAGAGAAAAAAAACCACAAAACAACAAAAAAAACAACAACATCAATAACAACAACAATAATAATATTTAAAACAACAACAACAACATCCGTAACAACAACAGTAGTTAGAAGCTACAGCAGCACCAGCAGCAGCAGCAGCAACAACAACAACAATAATAATAAAACAACAACATCAATAACAATAACAACAATAATATTTAAAACAACAACAACCACAACAACAACAACAACAACATCCGTAACAACAACAGTAGTTAGAAGCAACAGCAGCAGCAGCAGCAACAACAACAACAACAACAATAATAATAATAAAACAACAACATCAATAACAATAACAACAATAATATTTAAAACAACAACAACCACAACAACAACAACAACCAACACCACCACAACAACAACAACAGTAACAACAACAGTAGTTAGAAACTGCAGCAGCAGCAGCAACAACAACAACAACAAAACAACAACTACTACTACTACTATTATTATTTGTTTACAATAGAAGCCAAGCAATATAGTCATTTAGCAAAAGTGGCCGTTAGTCGTTTGTTTAACGAATGTTGTTGTTTTGAACGTTTTCTATGTAGACGGCGATGAGTGTGCCAGTCAGCCATGCTACAATGGCGGCTTGTGTACGGACGGAATAGCGGAGTACAGGTGTAATTGTCCTTGGCCGTACACGGGACGTAGATGCGAGAACACCGTATCCAGTTTTTGTTCGGACCATCCTTGTCTAAATGGCGGTACGTGCATCTCCGGACGTACTGGATATTATTGTCGCTGTCGATGGCCCTATAGTGGGGAGAATTGCGAGTCTGGACCGGACACTGTGATCCAGAAGTGGAAATCTGCCGCTACTCCTCCTAGGAAAACCGCCACCTCAACTACCTCGACCACAACTACTACCGAACGAACGACGCCCTCCCCTACAACAACTACCAAGCCGATGACAACCACAACGACTAGCACAACACGAATGACAACTCAGCGGACTACCACTACAACTACTAAAGCTACAACTACGCCCCGTCCCGCTCCTCCTTCTCCCGTGTCTTCATCCACGAAGACGCTTCCATCCATCGAAAGAACGGAAGGTTCGTATCACAATACCGTGCAATTGGTGTGTATGTGTGTGTGTGCGCATGCGCGCGCGTTTGTGAAATGATAACCCCTGCTACCACGACCATTTATGATTATATAACTTATAATACATCTACTAAATGTACATTTCTACAGCCAGTCCCGAATAATCTGACAAACAAAAGTCAAAAGGAAAGCTGTTATCACCTTTTGATTATGGCTATTTTAAAGCCAATTTATTTCCATATTACGTAAACCAATGAGCGATTAATTAATTGTCGCGTGTTTTTGATAAAGGATGGAGTTTCACATTTTGTGCCGAGGTAGTATCTCGACCATTTTGGGTACACGCTGATGATAAATATTATCTTATAGGCAAATAATCTAACGGACACATCCTGGATCGACAATCCGCTTAAAATGTTATGGAACGTATCTCTTTCAATATCCATTACTATAGAGCTGTAGCCGTACAGTAATTTCATGCGTTATTAAAACCCATAGCCTTCAAAATGCATCATCTCCCCATGAGCTAGATGAGTAGTAGGGATGGCCGGACACATCCAGGACGGCCGGTCGACTCTTGGCTGCTCTGCGTTTTTGGGGGTGTTTCATCTTGTACTTCGCCCAACGTAATATTATATCTGCTGTCATTCCCCTTTATTTATACGATTATTGTGTCACTTGTCGTTTTAATATAACTAATAAAACACTACTGTTATTTCAGTTATCAACCTTGTTTTACCAACATCTACTGTAATAAAATAATAGTTAAACATGATGATGGTAATGATTAGTTGCATTAACTGAAGAAGTCTTATTAGTGAAAACAACAACAACAACAACAACAACAATAACAACCACAATAATAATAATAATAATAATGATAATAATAATAATAATAATAAATCAAGAATACTTTAATAATAATGATATTAGTAATTACTATTATTATTATTATTATTATTAATTTTATTATTATTATTATTATTACTAATACTACTATCTTCTTGTCTTCATTTATTATTACAGGGGATAAAATGGATATTATGTTCGTGTTGGACGTATCCAATCAGACGGGAAAAAACATTGAGTGTCAGAAAACGTATCTGAAAAAAGTCATAAAGATGCTACACTTTGGCCAGTCAGCTACCCGAATAGGTCTCATAACGCTGTCACGCCTGGCGCGTACGGTGAGCAATCTGAACGATCACCTCTTCGTCGAAAGCCTCCTGCACGACGTCGAGCGTCAACAACTGGACTCGGCGTCGACATGCGACTACTACAACGCCATCTGGTTACTACTGACTGACTCGTACACGGACACAAACGGCGGACGAAAGAACGTTCCCGACGTGGCGGTGATCCTAACCGATAACAGGCCGTCCGAGAGACACTTGCACATCTATAAGGGCATCAAAAGGAAGGCGACGCACAGGCTACGGGAGAAAGGCATCAAAGTGTACGCTGTAGGCGTCGGGAATGACATCGATACCGATGAACTATTGCAAATTACAGGCACCGAGAGGCATTACTTCCACGCTGGAAACTGTCAAGAGCTGATCAGTGAGGCGTCAGTTAGTAGGACATATCATTATATCCTTAAACTAGGTATGGTGTTCATTTTAAAATGGCATTGTTTGAGGGGCGTGCTTTAATCAGTAATATTTTGATAAGCTAATCTTTATTGCTTTACGATAAATTTCTTCGGTATAAATTATTCGATATATTTATATAAATACTCTGTTGTGTTTCGAAATGTCTTGACTTTAACATTTAATATTTCTGAGGATATCATTTTCAATTTACATTCCTTATTTACTGATGTTTTAGCCAACGAGGGTCGAGTGGAGATGAAAACAGACAGAGCCGACGTGGTGCCATCTACCGGGACTGTTACAACTACCAAGCCTATTGGCCAATCCGGCCCCATGCCACATCCTAGTGGTCCAATCAGAAAGCAGCCCGGAAGCCTACTGACCCGCATACTAACCAGCACGAGGCCAACCGTTTCAACAACGTCGAGTACACCGTCGACGACGCGAACGACGTCGAAACAAACGCCAAAGCCAACCACCACAACGGCACCGACACCGGATAACAGCAACAAACTACCACGTTGTTGGTGGGAACAGGTCGGACCGTGTAGCGAGCCTTGTGGTGGCTGTGGTCGGAAGAAAATGGTCTTCTTCTGTACGTCTTCCACGGGGAGCAAGCGAATGTAAGTTAGTCTCAAGGAATCGATGGCGAATGATGTTTGAACTAAACCGAAATTTTCCAAAACAGAATAAAGAGAAATATCTTTTTCGGCTTCGTCGACATGAGATTAAGAAGAGATACGTGCGAAATATTCACGACATGTCATTCGTTCTGACCCACACAGGGTTCTAATTGTTTGCATATTATTTCCATAACAGATATGGCCAGCTGTGGGAGTCGTGTAATAGCCAAGCCTGTCCCAAATACTGTGATAACGGAAGAGGCTCTAAAAACTGGTAATTATACTTAAAGCGATTCTTTGTCAGTTTTATTTATATTCCAAAACATATAATTCCCTATTAAAAATGCAGACGAGATTAATTATGTCATTTTATATCTTAAGCTTATCCAAACTATGATTTTATTCAACATCAAAGATATTATAATACATGGATATCTTAATTCCGCGTACACGGATATTTAGATCCCGAGCAATATTATGGTGCCACGTAAAGCATCTTTATTAATATTCTCCTATATTTGTTTGCATTTCGCAAATACGGCAAGGCAGAGTTGTGTGTTGACGCCATGTTTTGGTAGAGTATTGCTTGGATATGGTTGTCACGTCCCCACTTTCTGCGTGTCAACACTGAACTTGTGGGCATATTAATTAGCTACTTGGTGGCAAGCTAAATATATATCTGAGTAAATACAAACTTATAACGATGATTCTACCCCCGAAACTTTATGTATAATTTATTAATAATGTGCAATATCCAATTGATAGATTGAACGTTAATGCTTATAACAGTAATTGCAATTGGAATCACTCAAAAAGGATATAGTCCACCAAATAAGTAGCTTAGAACAAAACAAATGTAGGCGTCCCGATAGCGCAGTGTTATGGGCATTGAGCGCAACCCTCGAGCTTGTTGGTTAAAATCCGGTTCCTAGCAATGTCCACTGTACAAATCAATAAAATGGAAGATTGGACAAATGTCCAACAAGAAAGAATTAATACAAGAAAAAAAATGAAATAAACGACAAAATTCTTTTCATTTATTTACTTTCTGAATCATGAATCATGATTGCAACGAAGGAATACTCCAATATTATACGATTGCAATCATGGATACAATTTATAAAGGACAATATAAAAGATAGCGATTGATGATATAAAGAAACATAAAGATGACATGACACCAATAAATGGATCAATTAATTTCAACGTAGAAGAATTTTAATCTTCTTCTTCAGGTTCATTGCATTTGATTTACATGGCTTCTAAAGACTTTAGTTAAATTGCAATAGTAAAGAGCATATAAACACATAAAAATGGAAGTCATTTGGAAAATATGTTTTGTTTTAGTTCAATGTTTTGTTTAGTTTAATGATAATAATTCTTGGTGTGCATGTGTCCACTTTCCTACACCGTTGGTGAGCATTTGTCCTACTTTCATTTGTGGGATGTGTTTCTCTCAGCAATAGCCATTTGGCCATAAATGTCTCAGGTTTAACCAGAGCCGATGCTAAACACCTCAACCCAATTCAACTCAGCTTGGAACAAACAATACATGAAGAATTACACGTTAAAACATCGCACAAGATGATCAGCTCGATATGGCGTATTTCATCAGCAGATGGTTTCAGCTGAAACATCCACATTTAGCTTTGACTCTAACTGAAATGACATGTTTATATTTGTCCGATCTTTTCTCAGGGTGTGTGGGACACAGTGCTGCAACTCCACGTTCAAACAAGTGGATGGCATATGCGTGAAGAAGAAACAATAACAGCGAAGCATGGCATAGCTGTAGTTGTGTCAACCTAAAGATGGCATCTTCACCATTTCATTGACTGAAAGAGATGTTCATCAGCCATTCCACGAAATAGAACCAAAGAAGTGATTGGAGATATTGTGATAATCGTCCTTCGCTGTTCGCGATGTTGTAATATGGCTGGGTAGACTTGTATATTCGTGCAATTCGCTGACAATTAGGCAAGTGACTGATGCAGCCTTGTGCAATATCCACCGATGAACCCAGACTGCTCTGGTTTCGTTCTGATTCAATAACTAACTGACTGGACTACCACGCCTGTAGTAGGTGACACGGTGAAGTCAGGTGGTGCCACGTTCTCCATTCTTTGTGCGAATGGCTTTATGGCACATTTGAAGTGATTCGGATATTATACCAGGCAATGTCGTTCACGGTGAACTAGAACAGCGCCAATCACGTTCTCTTCTGGTATTTCAACAATCTTCAGTCACCGATGAACACTGTAATGCCTGTGGCCACCGACAAGTGTCTGCACCGTCATCGGGATCAATCGACGGGAAGGTTGATGTGGACGCAGAAGATGAAGTCAGCCAAACTGAACTACCTCCAGACACGAAGCATGCCCGCGTTATATTAAAAACCGACCAGTACTGGTTAAATATAAGAACGTTTCTTAGGAACTCGAGAGCCCAGTCGTTAGGCGGTTGGCATTTAAGCTTTAAACGATAGGACCTCTACCGAGTTTCCTCGTTCAACACGTCAATACAACGTTCTATTCATGTTGTTATTAAAAATAATGATAATAGTAATAATTTCAACTTTAGTAACATAAATAGTTATCCTTGATAGGAAAACATCTGTATGTGCTAACATATATTTAATCAATATTTTGGTTACAAAGACGTAGACTTATTTATTTAGTATGCATATAGGTACAACTAGGATTAGTATAATAATCGTTTGTGTATATGCTTCCGTCTGGTTGTGAGAGTGATTGTATGTTAAAGGTATTGAATGTCACCGTTAATCATTGATATTAATCAGATGTTTAACTTAGACGGAAGGTTAACATATATGTCGTAAATATTTACCATGGAGATGCTGGTCCCCTGTGTTTTTCAAGGAGGCAAATGATTTATATTTAATGAATAATTCAGTTGAATGGTGCTAACTATTTAATTATAAGCATTGGAATGTGTGTATGTGTCTGTGCGTATATAAATGTTCTCCAGGATTTATACAAGGAATACCCCAGAATATAATTGTTTATTAATACCAGATCCAGCGCATATGTAATAGAAGTATTGTGTATGTATTATCTTAATTTTCAATAAACAATTTGTATTTTCCGAGATCTTTATTTTCCACGTTTTGGTTCGGAATGATACAATACTGATTTCGTGTTTGTTTATTTATTTTTTTAAACATCCTGGCAGTCTAGTTGTGCGCCCTGTCTTTTTTGTTGTTGAAAGCTAATAGATTATATCATTATAACTGACAAAATGGATAAAAATATGATCAACATGTACAATGTACACCTGCAAAACAAGGTGATACAGGTTTGAGAGATTTCGATAGGAATAAGTTTATTTGCACGATATATTTACAAATACCACAACTAGGGTTGAGATTCCTGGGTTACTGTAACAGTACTGTTACTGTTGGACCACAGATCACTACCACTCGTGTTCGAATCTCGGCGTGGGCATATCTGAAGGTTGATTCGACTTTGACTTCGCCTCATTACCTTTGGAGGTCGCTCGGCCCATTTAGCCTAATATGTGCAAAAAAGTGGCCATATAACACCAATCATCATATCATCATCATCATCACCATCATCACCATCACACGCAGACAAACGGTGAAATATTAAACAACGCATTTGGTTAAATGTGAAGCAAAAAAAACCCAAGTCAATAACACAATTATCATTAACATAACATAACAACAACATGACGCGTATCCATGTATGTGTACAACAACAACAACTTCACCTGGACTTTGACAACATTCATAGCAGCAACCTATCCCTGATCAACCATATCTTGCCAGAGCTACTTCATATTCTCCTATCAGGAAGCTGATGGTCGCTGACTTGGCGGCTATTACAAGCCAACGCACGTATTATCCATTTAGTCTAGTCTGCATGTTCTCAGCACCTCCTTACATAATAGGCATCAATTATACTTTAAAAGGCAACAGTTCTGAGGTAAGGTATGCCAAGTTGATGATTTATACTTGCGTTTATCTGTGAACTATGACTTTATGTAAAAAGGAAAATACGTATATGTATTTGTAGATAACCATTTATTGAATTATTGTCTCTTTAAAATATTCAATAACTACGATACAACACATTCAACAGTTCATAGGTCATTCAGTACAATTATCTGGTTGATGTCAACCATCTGATCTGAAATCTTCTTCTTGTGGCTGTTCAGAGAGCAGCCATCTCTAAACAATATAAACCGGAATAAAAGCTTTAGGTAGTTGGACATTATTCCTTCTTCACCATTGTAATTAACCCCTGCAAATGCGTGAACTTGCGTTTTCTCTGGATGGTGTTGTAAGTTTTGGCACTGGCTGTAGCTGAACTAAGGACTATCTAGTATAAGTTATGTACGGTGAGTCCTTACTTAATCAAGGACCACATGATATTTATTTTGGCGCTGTGGATGGCATGGGTAAAATCTAAATGTCTGGTAGCTGACATTGTTAAATGTACCAAGAAGCTATATTCTTCCGATGAACGTCATATTTTAAGCATTTGTCTGGTCATGTCACAGTTGCTAATGCCATTTACATACAGTTGACACCTTGCATAGAGCATAGAGCAACCAATAATGTTATGTTACAAAATTGATTGCAATGTATAAATATGGTATGCAATCAGATATATATTTTAGAAATACAAAAGATAAAATAGCATTGTACTTTAATATTTGCAATAACGGATGCTGGCCAGAATTCAATTAACCTGTTGAGGTTGAAATCTTGTACTCATAAACAAGAAGACCTTTGTTGTCAATACCTCATTTTATTTCTGGTAGGTTGAAGATTGACATAATATTATCTTCATTAGCATGAAATACAAATACTGAAATTTCAAACAATCATCGACGGTCATTCCTTGAACACATGACAGCCTCTGCTGTCCATCTATGCAGCACAATAACTGGCTACCGTAAAGAACTTATAAACACCGGAAAAGCCAATACACACCAACTCCTAAGTAGGAACATAACTTAAGCACTTACCAATGCTATATTTGGCCATACATCTAATAGATAGAAAAACACTGGTTAATAATGCGTGGTACTCAAAACACACAGATCTGATAATCTGACATGAAAAGTCTCTAAACATGGTTTAAATCTGCTTCCAACTTTAATGATAGTTTATGGACAGGTGTCTGGGGAATATCTATAGGTGTCTTTTTACAGATTGAACAAATGCTTTTGTATCTGTTATCACGCTATGAACTTTGGCCCTTGTTCGGGCATTATGTGTATTGTCTATCACTAGAACAATATGACCAACGCATACATTCCTCCGAGGTCTAAGCCACTTGTGACGTTCTTGTAACAGGCATCGGTATTCACGTCTGCAGAAGGTATTGGTCAGATATTGCACCTGATGCAATCTTCGACGAACATAGTTGTCAGACTTATTAAACTCATCAACTGGTAATTGTTATTGTATACGGAGTATAAACAAATATTTAGATATATAATATCTTCTAGATCGTTGGGATCATCCGATATAAATGATATTGGGTTATGATTGAGAATATTCTCCACTTCATACATAAGCGTCTGTAGACCTTCATCATCTAAGTGAATACACTGTTCACGTAGCAGCCCATATAACACTTTCATGGCTATTCTGATAATCCGCTTGTACACAATGAGAAGCTGTTTGGGGGTTGAAGATCCACTAAATATTGTGGTGGTGAAGAGGCTGCGTTATTTTGGATTGCTGCCATTGTTCAATCCTTTCTCTGAGCTCACGTTCTACGCCAATAAGGTTAATTCCATTGTACGATGTTATTGACCCCACAGTGCCACAACACGCAACTTGCAGATGAATTGCTCTTGTTGTGAAAAAAGTAAACACGATTCCATATCTTTTCACAACAATTCGGCCACGTTTTATTTGTATTGGTTCCCATATGAGCGAAAGGAGGCTTATCGGGGACTACGCGTTTCTGAGGTAAAAGTCATGATCTGATCCCTTTAGCTTGTAGATCTTCCATTGTGTATACCATATATGGAGTGTGTCAAACATCTTCAGGATCCATGCAGTTATTCTTTTAACCTTCAGCCAACTTGAACTGCGCAGTAACAACTATCTTATCAGACTGCTCGATTGCATCAAAACTCCGGTAGTCATAGATGGTTCTACCTCTAAGTCCTTCTCGGGTAACACTGTCAAACCACCAGGCTGCTCTGGCCATTCCGTCGTTGGTCGCTAGAGAAAGCTAGGACCATCTAGCCAATGCTTGGCTTGATGTAGACCGTCTATACTTGTAATGTCCGCAGGATTCATCTTCAATGTGATGTATGGTCGCAGATTCAAACGTGTGTTGTCTCTGTCTCTGATCTTAGATGTCTTATTGGTAACGATGGTATGGAATCATGTTGTTTCATTAGCAATTTATCATATAACTGACATACTATCTGTCCAAGATACATGTTTGGTACTCAAATCTAGCATTCGGGTAATCTTCTGACTTAACAGACTTCTACCAATGCTGTTGTGAGCTCCAGTCTTGGAATTGCGATGGTTTTTAGTAGAGCACCTCTGGATCTACTGAATAGCAATGCACACTGTATCTTGCTACTTGTACTCTTATATCTTATATATGAAGCAACACCGTAGCCGAGTTCACTGGCATCGCAAAATTGGTGCACCTGCACATCTTCGATCTGCCCAAGTTTTGTGGCATTAGACATTTTAGAATTCTACTATTTTTTTAATTATGATAGGTGTCTGAACCAATTATTTTACTTATCTAGGCTACCTCCATATAACTCTAAATCCCAGTCAAGTCATCTACGACACAGATCATGTGGTAGGAAATTTGCTGATAACACAAATGGTGAAGCTAAACCCATTGATGTATGGAGAATGAGTATAATTAACAATTATTTACAGATGATCACAAATGAAGAAACCCTACGTCCCTTTTCTCTGATAGTCAGTTTATAAATTAGATTAGTGTATCTCTGCGTATATAACAACTATACTATTTGATTTATTCATACACTCAGTTACGTTTATTACATCTTTTATGTATTCATTTAGTTATGTATGTGAAGAAAAAACATTAAAGCAGTATCTTATTAAAATGTGGTGATATATATATATATATATATATATATATATATATATATATATATATATATATATATATATATATATATATATATATATATATATATTGTGTGTGTGTGTGTGTGTGTGTGCATTTGTGTGTGAAAATTGTAATAAGATAACTGATGTTGTTAACCATAGATAATCCTTTTTTTAAATGAAACATGCTATGACTAGTAATGTTGCTAACCTGATGACATGATATTAACCTGGTGGGTGGTGATTTCGGATTTTGGTTAACACCACTTATTCTTTAATCCCTGTCTCCGCCGTCTTTGCACCAGTAGTTGCTTTTGTGCGCTGTTGCAGTTCCTAACTTCAGTTTGATGACATATAATGATCGTAGGATGACTAGTTTCAGAAGTTACCATATATAAAGCGTTGGATTCTCTTTCGCCATTATTTGATGTTTGAAAGGTATTTGTTTAAGAGTCGGCGCTTTTGAACAATTATCTACGGTTTGATCGAAACGAAAATTGCAGACCCGTATTTGATTCAGCGCGTAATCGATAGACGGTGGATCTTAATGATTATGCATTGGGTAATCGTTTAGATGAGCTTCGCATTATACGGAAGGCACAGCAGCAGTAACATCCGCAAGAGCTGCAGCAAGAACAGCAGCAAAACAGCAGCAGCAACAACAAAACAAACAAACAACAACAACAACAACAACAGATGCCACAAAGAAGTTTCTTATTACGCACGAAATGCAAACATTGTCCGGAAGGAGACATAAAGGACGATTACGATTACTTTGGTTGATGTCTACCAAAGAATATTTTTGTTCCTGGAAACCTGTAGTACGACAACCCTTGGAAGGTTTGGCCAAGGGACTACTCGATTCTGGAATACGATCATCAGAGGAACCATCCTAGAAATACGGGAAATATTCAAATTCTAAGTCCAATCAGATTATGCAGAGTAGAATACTTTGAACCATGTCATGAAAGCATCAACAATAAAACTGTTTTATTATTATTATTATTATTATTATTATTATTATTATTATTATTATTATTATACTTACAAAAATATAAATATAGGTAATGGCTCACCAGACTCAAGCCTACCAGTGCCAAACCCAGATGATCGTGGCGATGTGTCTAATGCATCTAATCCGTCAAAATAAAAGCTGAATTACAAAGGAGCGCCGAACGTATTTACCACGATGTAGATAAAGTAAAGGCAGACAGCACACGTCTGATTGATGGTAACAATACCGATATCATCAATGATGATCATACGCCATCAATAACGTCGCATCACGTGAACACCTTTATCTATCCTCTATAGATGAGCAACATCCAAAACGAGATGGCTGAGATCCGATTTGGCTGCTGGTTGTAGGACAGTATTAGAACCATCTTCACGCTTATTTCTTTGCCTATTTGTATACTGGAATTAGTATTGGGGATTGGTTTCATGCCAACATAAATCACGGTTATGACGTATGTATCCTTTTTTCTCGAATTAATATCACTTCGATGTCGTAGTAAAATCACCAAAAGCCTGGTTAAAGTCACCAAATACGATTGATGTTAGCGCATTATACATAGGAACTCTTCTCTATCTATATGCACTTGTCGAAGCATATCAAGGTGTAGTAACTGTCGCCGTATCATAGTTGAAATAGATTAGTTCATTTATAGTTCGTGTGGGTCGAATTTCACAGAAAACGTATTCAGATACATATCATATAATTGTTTGATTTGTTTGTATCATTGTGTATTCAGAATGAGTTAGTTATTTGTTTATTTTTGGTGCTGACCGGTACCCAAGGAAATCAGGATGATTAAATAATACATTGTAGAGACATAGATAATAGCCGACTATTTATAAAATAACGTGAATAGCTAAACGTTTGTCTAACCAAAAAAATGACACCATAATTGATACAAGAAATGGATGATATTAATTTGAACATACTGCGGCATTGTGTGCGTCGTAAGCTAACAATAACCAAGTAGAGAACATTTAGGGTTTTGTTTGGCACACGTAAAAACATATAAATAAATAATGCATATATTTTTAATGTTCACAATCATTCTTCACGTGTATTTGATAAGACATCGTAGTGCAAAGCCCCGTTCATGGGTTCGAATTGCAGTATTTGTTTGGTAACGTCTATCGCTCAGTGTATAAGTTATTATTTTGAATGTTTGCACGTTGTACACATTATGATTGGCAGGTTGTGCGAGAGATCCGTCCATCGATATCGCTGTATCACGTTGGTAAATATATGTTACACGCTTTTGAAATTTTTATTTCCACATAGAATCAGGCTGAATTTCACCATATTATAAAAATCTGACTGATAACCATAAAATTGCAAACCTGATGTTTGAACGAATGTTTTTTTTTCACCGATGTTTTTCAAATAACGGTATTTTTTGGAATGAGTGTCGCTTTTGAAATGATGTCACGACGTCATCCGTGACATCATTAGTGGCCTAATCAATGGAACACTCTAGTTTTCCTCACTACTGAGATAATAATGCATAACATCCGACCCAACGGCTTCTCAGATGCAAGGGTCACATGCACTGATGCGTTCGAGCCCATGCTTTATGCATGTAAACCTGAGGGTTTTGTATCCTGCTGAACAGTTGCAGTGAATCATCGGAAGAAGTACATCTAGAGCAGGGCTTTTGTCTGTCATCACTGGAATGAGTTTTTCCCTTCTATCCTCCATCCCCCTTTCAGATGATTCCATTTCATCACTCTGGCCAATCCACTCCATAACTGGTAATATGCCCACAGGGAGTGAAATTTACATACTGAGGATGTTGGGGGAAGTATTTCGGGCATGACAAAAGCCTTAGCTCTCGCAACTTTCTTGCAGAGCATACTGTATCCGATTGAGGCCAGGGAATCATTCTGGTTTGCATTGAACAGTGCCACCATTGCCCTGCAGCCACTGGCTTCCACAACATCTTGACTTTACTTTGGTGAGCTGGATACTTTCGAGGAGTCTTTCAGTCCGTTTTCTTTCTTGGTGATTCCTTGGAACCCTGCCTTCTTTCCGATCCTAAATACTCTAGACGTTGAATCGCTCACAGACATAATCCAATGCAGGCGCAACGGCTAGTTTTGGATATGTATCCCAAGTGCAGCACATGTTGTTTTTATCTCACTTTTTATGTGTGATTGTGTTTGTGTGTATTTGTGTGTGTGATTGTTTCTTTGTGTGCGCGCGTATGAGTGTGTTTGTGTGTTTATGTGTGCGTGTGTGTGTGTGTGTATGTTGGTTTGTGTGTGTGCGTGTATGTATGTGTTCGTGTGTGTGCTTGTGTACGGGTGTGTGCATGCGCGCACACACGCGATATTACCTTGTCAAAGTTAAATAAAATGAAAGAAGAAAAAAAAAGTATTTATTAACTCATCCAATTCGTATCTTGACTATGAGATTGCCTAACCCCTATACTACGTATGGCACTGACCTCGATTTTTTCTGGGATAATGATGCTATAGACGTTTGTTATATATATATATATATATATAATATGATTCATGGCATTCGTACATACAAATATTTTCATTATCACTTTTATTAAATCTGTCAAACACATCTGAACCATAAACGATAAATATTTTATTCTGGTGCAATCAAAATTTAATATTTCATAAATGCTCTTCATCGAGCTACTGGTTGGCTGCTTCTGATAATTGTTTCACCATGATAGTTCCAAATATTGGCCATGAATGATGTTGTAATAGCCCTATTAATCTCCTATTCCATGCCAGACACGATAGCTACATTTAGAGGTAAAGGTCAACATTTACTTTACGAAATGGAATATATATTCGGTGTGAATATTTTAGTCTCATCAATCGTTGATTCGCATCGGATATCGACAGTGTGTTGGTTATCTTATTAGTGTAAAGTGGCTGTTAATAACTTGTTTGTTTCTCTTGAATGGATTAGTGCTCCCATAGTGCAGTGGTTAAGGCATAGTTGCAAACCTCACGATTCTGAGTTCAAATCCGACGATTATCTGTGTTTGTGGGATGTTTGCCTAGGAAGTCGTCCACCGGCAATATGTCTCAGGTGTGATTAAACAACTAAATATAACCAAATAACTCTTATAATGGTATTTGCTAGACTTCATTGAAGTCATTCCCGATACGATTGTGCTGTATAGTGATGTTTAATTCTATCACATTAGGTCACATATGACATGTCCGAATAATTGATATATTTTGTTTTACTTTCATTGATACAAAACATGTTGACATAAAACCAAGCAAATAGATCAATTAATTGTTAATTGGCAATTGAAAATAATTGATTAGGTTTGGATGTGATATATATATATAATATATATATATATATATATATATATATATATATATATATAAGGTTATTAGTAATGACAGAATGTATGACATTGACAAAATTTCGATATCATTACTAAATTAAATATAATAATGATCCAGTATCGAACCTTGAAGGAACAAACCGTTAATGATGAATTTTCCATTTTCAACAAATTGTTACCTTGAAGTAATCTTTTAACCAGTTTTTGACGTTCATTTAAACCCCATATATATATATATATATATATATATATATATATATATATATATATATATATATATATATATAAAATTTATTTAGTAATATGTCATGATTTATAACATAAATGGTCTTTGATTGATCACATAGGTTCGCGATAATGTCATGTATTCAGGGGATGAAATAGATACAGCTTCTCCACAATGATTGAGTATATGAATAATCGGATGATTAGTGTATTGAATCGGATGAAAGCGATATTGATTTTTATCTAGAATATTACTTGCTTCCAAGAATGTTATTAATTAATTATACATGACTTACTCTATCTTAGAAAATATTGATAATAGGCTGATTGGTGTATCGTTTGTTTAAAAATGATTTATCAGAACATTTATATATTGTCACAACCTTTGAAAGTTTCATTTGATCTGAGACTATATCTGTTTGTATTGATTGTCTAAGGCTTTATTTTGATTGATGAATTCTTCACTGTAATATAAAAATATGTAACCATGCATATTTATATAGGTAGCCCTGCTCTAAGGAGTTGTACAGTATTATATTGTAGTGTACCGCACAAAGCCTGGTTTTAAGTCAATTATAATGACTTGTTTATATTTAGATGACCATCTTTCGTATTTCTTCATTAATTTATTTTTAAGATAATAAATGTAATTAAATTATAACTATAATTAAATAGTACGTGTAATTAAACACATTTTAACCAGTTTGGAGTTACAAATACCGTTTGGATAGATGTGTAACAACTGTGCTAGGGCCTTGACTATCTCTATAGAACACACACACACACAACACACACACACACACACACACACACACACACACACACACACACACACACACACACACACACACACACACACACACACACACACACACACACACACACACACACACACACACACACACACACACACAATATATATATATATATATATATATATATATATATATATATTCGTGTTTATGAAAATAAATTTTATCAAAACCAATTACAACAGCACGAATATCATGATTAAGATATGTTGAGGCGCTGTGGTTTGTATGTTTGGAAACACAAATATTCAATACACTAATGGACGTTTGATGAGATTATTGACCCGTTGCACACCCCCAGGTATTTTAGATGATACCAGTTACGGTAAGTTGTAGTTGTTTAGACCGGATCCAGATCATATATTAAAGTGGGTTGATATGAACCTTTGAAAAGGTGATGC
Organism: Paralvinella palmiformis; assembly: GCA_025642065.1. Lineage (NCBI taxonomy): Eukaryota > Metazoa > Annelida > Polychaeta > Terebellida > Alvinellidae > Paralvinella > Paralvinella palmiformis. The sequence goes on along the minus strand of JAODUP010000443.1, from coordinate 324,667 downwards.
TAAAGCAGGATAGCACATCCTAATGTAAAGCAATTCAAACAAACCATTTCGACATTTTTCAATTAGCTAGTTCTACCTTTATCGTATTTCTAAACTAACCTATTACTGGCCATTAAGAATTGGATGATGCGAAAACATTTTACCTGTAGCTAGTTCTGTCGCTTTCCCATTTCTATCAACTATTCCAGCATTAGCCGTCGATACTATAATGTTTCACGAAAGTGTTTTAAACAATAGTGATAAAAGAGACCATTGTGTCATCTGAAGTCGAAACATTCAACCAGTCAATATTGAAACTGACAGTTTGAAACTGGATGCAATTTCAAATGTCTAACTTTGACCAGAGATGACATTATTAGTCGACCTGAATGTTTGTTGCGTTTGTAACTAAATACATATTTTATCATTTAGGCCTAATTCACTTCATTTTTCCTCTTCGTCCCCAGAGGGACATCAGGCCACAACTGAGACCTAATTAGTGTCCACATGTACGCTGTGGTGAAACGTATTTCATCATCTATCTTAATCATATTTCTATTCAATAACAGCGTCCGTCTTTTGGGAAATAGAAGGAATTTAATATTACTCTTTCTATTTGATGCTACCGTAGCAAATTATCACCACACTATGTCCACAACTCCTTGACTATACGGTCGCATGCACGCCCTCTAGTTGCTGCATGGTGGTGACCAGTATTAACCAAACGATAACATTGCTAATGATTGATAATGTGGTCACTTTGTGTATTACACCGTTTGCTAATAACCCGAACCAGATCTATTTCATTTGTTGCAGTCGTTCAACATGTTCAGCTTGATCTCATCAACATGACGAAGTAGCAATGACCGGATCATTGTTTGTTGATCAGTTCGTGAATACTGTCTGCATAGTAATGGCTCAGTTACCCAACTGACGCTAACTGAACAGCTTCCAAAATATTTAACGGTTGAGAAGTTTCTTTTTCTGATTTATTCTATGGCACTTACAATCTATCGGAATACATTTAATTATAACATAATGCAGACATTTTAATAATGCTAATATTCAGCTATAATGATATTAGCCCCATATTCCCAATATAATTGAGGCTTATATTGGTAAATTAGATAAAATAATAATCACGAAATAATATAACCGAAAATATATTACATAAATGCGTTTGGTTTGACTTCTGAAGGTTGCGTTTAAGATAACACATAATCAATACAGCCAACATAATATAACGTACCTTAACCTTGTTATAATGAATGTTTCATAGCTCCGTTACTAGTATGAATACATTCATGTGAAGTACCGGGAAGCGATCAAGCCTAACTGTCTTTTATACGAGTCATAAAATATTTAAAACTGCTGAAGTGTGGCTTAGACATGTTCAGCAAATTAGTTACCTTTGGAAACGTAGTTTTATTGATCTAGAAACATAACAACGTTAATTCGCTATATATTGTACAGGGTTGCTGCGGTTTGGTTCAGTTTTGTTTTTGGTGAGATCTCGTAGCACTCGTAATGTTGCATCTGACCAACTACGTGCTCTTCTGTTTCTGTATATTTGGCGTTGTTACTCCGGCAGGCATCTCCATGGGTATTAAGCTGCGGACAGAGTTGTTTCCCATATTATGAGTAATTAGATTACACTGATATAGGAAATTTGTTTAATGTATAGCTATTATAATCCCGACGTGTCATTCGCAGTATCGGAGATCTGCCTGAAATCCGCTGTTCTCGACCATGGGTCAAATAGATCAAGTGGATAGGCGCTTTAATTTAGATCCCACCACACCTAACTGCATATACTTAGGGACGCTAAATTAAGCGTGAATGAACGTTCCCTTAGTGATGAACGGAAACGTATGAGGGTTAGCTGTTAGGTTCGAGTAAATCGTAGTATTTACTCAGGTTTGAGACGATATTTCGTTCTAGTCCAGTAATAATCCATTGTGCGGTATTGCTACTTTGTTTTTATTTTAGTTTAATCGCTTTAGTGAGTCCATACTGTGTTAGTGTGCATTCTCTTTGTTGTGGACAAACTGTAATGTTTGTTAACACGCTGAGGCTATATATAGGGCTTGAAACTGTGTTAGTGTACATTCTCTTTGTTATGGACAAACTGTAATGTTTGTTAACACGCTGAGGCTATATATAGGGCTTGAATTTTCACTTAGGTTAGAGAAGAACTTCGACGCCAGACCAGTCGGACGTGTATTGATACACGGTTCATATAGGTAGGATTTATTCAGCTATTCGAACCCAGAATAAAGCTGAGGTCAGCATCTGAGGTGTCGAAATGCTTTATATACAGGTTTCTTTTGGACCACAGAAAATTACTGTTGAATGTAAACTGTGGTGTCAAAATAGTTTATGATATGTATGTAGCAAGTCACCATTGAACCACACGCACGTGTTTGTTGCGAGCTGTGGTATCAAATGGTATGTGTTTACGTGCTTCCGCTTTTTGTACGTAGCCTGCATGTAGCCGCTTTCATGTGGGCGTGACATATTTGTCGCGTACGAAAAGCGAATTAGCTGGTTCCCACAGGCTGATGAGTAGACCAGACACATGCTTAGGTATACGCACACATTTATCAATATGTGGAGGTATTGAACATTTAATATTTAGATTAATGTATGTATAGTTGTATTTAGATTTATGGAGGTAGGTTTCGAAGGAGGTTTAGATATGTTGATGCTCTGTGCCTGTTGCCTCTTACTATGTACTCTAAAACACACACACACACACACCCACACACACACACACACACACACACACACACACACACCACACACACACACACACACACACACACACACACACACACACACACACACACACACACACACACACACACACACACACACACACACACACACACACACACACACACACACACACACACACACACACACACACACACACACACACACACACACACACAAATATATATATATATATATATATATATTCGTGTTTATGAAAATAAATTTTATCAAAACCAATTACAACAGCACGAATATCATGATTAAGATATGTTGAGGCGCTGTGGTTTGTATGTTTGGAAACACAAATATTCAATACACTAATGGACGTTTGATGAGATTATTGACCCGTTGCACACCCCCAGGTATTTTAGATGATACCAGTTACGGTAAGTTGTAGTTGTTTAGACCGGATCCAGATCATATATTAAAGTGGGTTGATATGAACCTTTGAAAAGGTGATGCTAAAGCAGGATAGCACATCCTAATGTAAAGCAATTCAAACAAACCATTTCGACATTTTTCAATTAGCTAGTTCTACCTTTATCGTATTTCTAAACTAACCTATTACTGGCCATTAAGAATTGGATGATGCGAAAACATTTTACCTGTAGCTAGTTCTGTCGCTTTCCCATTTCTATCAACTATTCCAGCATTAGCCGTCGATACTATAATGTTTCACGAAAGTGTTTTAAACAATAGTGATAAAAGAGACCATTGTGTCATATGAAGTCGAAACATTCAACCAGTCAATATTGAAACTGACAGTTTGAAACTGGATGCAATTTCAAATGTCTAACTTTGACCAGAGATGACATTATTAGTCGACCTGAATGTTTGTTGCGTTTGTAACTAAATATATATTTTATCATTTAGACCTAATTCACTTCATTTTTCCTCTTCGTCCCCAGAGGGACACCAGGCCACAACTGAGACCTAATTAGTGTCCACATGTACGCTGTGGTGAAACGTATTTAATCATCTATCTTAATCATATTTCTATTCAATAACAGCGTCCGTCTTTTGGGAAATAGAAGGAATTTAATATTACTCTTTCTATTTGATGCTACCTTAGCAAATTATTACCACACTATGTCCACAACTCCTTGACTATACGGTCGCATGCACGCCCTCTAGTTGCTGCATGGTGGTGACCAGTATTAACCAAACGATAACATTGCTAATGATTGATAGTGTGGTCACTTTGTGTATTACACCGTTTGCTAATAACCCGAACCAGATCTATTTCATTTGTTGCAGTCGTTCAACATGTTCAGCTTGATCTCATCAACATGACGAAGTAGCAATGACCGGATCATTGTTTGTTGATCAGTTCGTGAATACTGTCTGCATAGTAATGGCTCAGTTACCCAACTGACGCTAACTGAACAGCTTCCAAAATATTTAACGGTTGAGAAGTTTCTTTGTCTGATTTATTCTATGGCACTTACAATCTATCGGAATACATTTAATTATAACATAATGCAGACATTTTAATAATGCTAATATTCAGCTATAATGATATTAGCCCCATATTCCCAATATAATTGAGGCTTATATTGGTAAATTAGATAAAATAATAATCACGAAATAATATAACCGAAAATATATTACATAAATGCGTTTGGTTTGACTTCTGAAGGTTGCGTTTAAGATAACACATAATCAATACAGCCAACATAATATAACGTACCTTAACCTTGTTATAATGAATGTTTCATAGCTCCGTTACTAGTATGAATACAGTCATGTGAAGTACCGAGAAGCAATCAAGCCTAACTGTCTTTTATACGAGTCATAAAATATTTAAAACTGCTGAAGTGTGGCTTAGACATGTTCAGCAAATTAGTTACCTTTGGAAACGTAGTTTTATTGATCTAGAAACATAACAACGTTAATTCGCTATATATTGTACAGGGTTGCTGCGGTTTGGTTCAGTTTTGTTTTTGGTGAGATCTCGTAGCACTCGTAATGTTGCATCTGACCAACTACGTGCTCTTCTGTTTCTGTATATTTGGCGTTGGCGCCATAGATCTATTTTGGAAACGTTACCACAAGAAGATGGCAGTAGATGCTACCGTGAGCTACCCAGTTAAAGGTCCGCTGGATTGTGAGAAGTTGTGTATTGAAATGGGAGATTCGTGCCAAGCTGTTAATGTTATCTACACAAAGAGTAACTATGCGTGTGACGTCATAGCAAGATTTACATATAATAAGGATGAAATAGGGAATCTGATGAGAAATAATCCAAACGGAAAACTCGTTATTAAACAAGGTAAATGGTGATATATGTTAACTATAATTAATCTTAGCTAAATATTCAAAATTCGGAATAAATTTGGGTTTTATCTCTTCAAGGATAAGGCCATAATTTATGATGCCACGAAACTAGATACATATATTCATCCCATATTTAATAAAGCTTTAGCATAGAAACTATGAACTTCTTAAGTGGCTACTGAATCTATTTTGCATTTTGAATTGGCTGAATCTACTTGTTATTATAGTCCTTATCGCCAATATCAAACGTCGTAGAATGTGTTCATGGAATCTCTAACCAAGACGAAATTGGGCTACTTTAGATCCTGCAGACTGATGGCTAGTGCTCATCAGTACAAAAAGACTCCTGATTGATCCACCAATTAAAGAATATAATTTGATAGATTCCGTGCTAAAAATCAGACCCTCAAATCAGTAAGAAAAGACATTCGTGTCAATGGTCATCCAATCCTGTAAGAAATAGGTTTAGTTAAAAGGGATTATTTTGTTGAAGACGCAGCTATTTTAATAAGGAAGCAATCAAATAGCTTGAACGACGATTGTGCCACCTGGTGCCTAATATAGGCAACTTGGCAAATGTCAGTCAGTTCAATCAATATTGAACTCACTTACAGACAACTACTGATGATAACCTTAATTGGGTGGAATCGATTGATAAAAGCTGAACTAATCTTTCTACTCACAATTTGCATTTATCAACTTGATAGGCATATTTTACACTAGAACAATTAGTGTATTATTATTTGATAATTTGATATAACAAGATCAAATATTGCAAAATAAATTAAGCCTATTTGACAAGAAGTCAAATATTTTCAATTTCAAATCTACTTAGCCTTTACTTTTATGGAACTATGTTTAACTTAGCGTAATATTAAAACTAGATGCATGTTATACGTACACGTATTTAATATAACTCCTTATCTATTATAAATGTTAGATTAAGTGAGCTAACTCAGTGTTGATACTAAGATGTTATATATTATAAATGAATGAAATAGCACTTCAGTATTACTGTTCTGCCAATTTGTAAATTTTATAACTGCAGAACTGATTCGGATCATGTTATGTTATTTAGAATTCCCTCTTCGTCCATTCAAATGCCAGTACTCTAGTAAAGTTTGCAGTGAACTCAATATTGTATGTGTCTCATAGTAATATCCAGACAGGCCATAGCCGTCCATTACAACGGCTTAAAACAATTAAAGTGACTTTGTTTCATAAATGCAAATCCCCGTGACACGTCCATAAATCAATGTTTAATATTTGCCATTGTCGGTGTGTGCTTTTAAGTAAATGTAAATCTCTTTCCGTTTTAAATGACCACCATCTGATCTGATCAATTGTGTTTTATTTCAATTCTCCCCCCAGATATCCTTTCAGGATTTAGGGTCACGGATCAACCTACTTGGTTTTTCTTGATGGGCTTTTCTGACGGATATTTATCCCTATCTCTCCCCTTCTTTATATCTTCGTGCGTTGTGGTCGCGATGATCGTGTTGGTTTTCGTCGTCTTTTATTTGATGATTGCCAGATTTAAAGATATCAAATCACATCCATCTTCCTAATGACGTCTTTAATGTTTTCGTTTAAAACTCTAGGCCCCATGGTCAACTTAACAAGGGAGCTCGGTACAAGGTGCACAGTCAGTAGTTATTTAAATGGTGACTTTAAATGTGAGAACGCCATAAATGGAATACTAGCAGCTGGTGCTAAAAACGAATGGGCATCTAAAGGAGAAAAGGAAGGAGCCTGGATCAACGTGAGATATATCATCCTTATGAGGACACGTTGCTTACATTTAGACCAACACTTATTCTTGGGTTATTTTTTCAATGATACACTAAGATTCTATTTCCTTTTCAGATAACGTTTACCAAACGGGTTATAGTATACAAGGTTCAGATATGGCGAAGATGTGCAGCAGACGATCAGTGCAGACAGTTATTCTTTGAGTTCAGCGATGGACAAAACGTCGCAGTAAGGCAAAAATAAATCATACCTTAGAGAGAAACATACAAACACTGTAATGTAAAGAAACAATCTCAGTTACAAATTTCGTATTATTACCTAACTGATTAATTTTAGATACCCACTATTTGTGTCCAAAACCCATACAATCTCAGCTATCTCACCGTAATATAAGCAAACATTCAATTAATCAATTCATTTGTTTGTTTTGTAGGTGTGCCTGCTTGTTTGATTGTGTGTGTGTGTGTGTTGGAGTGTGTGTTCTTTATCTCATATCCCAGGGGACAAGCTTGTCGTCCATATATCACTAATATGAATCAGTCAATCAACACAATCGTATTTACAACGAGTGCATGATCTTCTTGTTAACTTTTAGCTATCCACTGTTTGTGTCAAAAATCGATCTTGGCGACTTTGTACTGATCCAAATCTCTTCACTGAATTAAATATATCACCTGGCAAGCTGACAAACTGGGTTAAATTGACAAGCTACAACAAGTGTGACAATCATGCTGGAAACTTTGGTTTCAGAGAAGTTCAATATATTGGAAGAATATCTATCTAGTATCTGATGTCTCATGAAGATTCACTCTCTGTTTTGCCGATATAATAGAGTGCTAGCAGCATCATATATCTTATAATAGTTTAGATGAGAAACTCCGTACAGATCATTTGCATCAAATTCTTCGACGTGCCATCTAGCAATATATGTGGTACACGTGGAAATGGCACTCATGTGGTGTTCTAAATCTGGGTAGTATTGAAGCGCCATAAACTGCAATAGTTGCTAGTTTAAATATAGTTTTTCATGGAATATATATATATATATATATATATATATATATATATATATATATTAGAGAGAGAGAGAGAGAAGTGGAATGGAACCCTTTTCATAACAAAGTACTAAATATATTTACTGTTATAATATTAATAAATATATTTATGCACATTGTTAGGCCCTATAAAGGCTGGGTTTATGGCTAAGAAAAATATTTTATGATACGGTTTGCACAGTATCAACCATAAACATATATGATTAATTATTGACATATTTGTAGTGAATTCAATAATACAGTAATGGCCAGTATATTATTCATATCTGTTTATAAGAGAATTTAAGCAGCCAGAATTTAATAACAATAAATCAACCCATGTGATTACTTTTCTAATATTGAAGTATTTTATTCTCTTCATATTGCTTGTGAAATCTCTGGAAATAAATTTTGTATGACTGTGTATATTATTAAGATTTGCAAATCAACATCAAGTCGTGATTTTCCTATTAAATATGAAAAAATCAATGTTGTTAAATATATGTTATTTTCTGCAATAAAAGCATAACAATCCTGTCTGTTGCGTCGACCCGAAATTTATGAGAAAATCGGTCATCTCGATTTACAGATAGAGAAATAATTCTACCGATAATTGATCTCGGATAGTTCCCGTTGTTAGGATCAATTATTTCTATCGATCGTTTTTAAATTAAAGGTGAGCAGTAATAAATATTCTTATTCTTTCTTCCAATTGTTTTCTTATGGATCTTTTTGTAACAGTCCCATTTACACTCGTTAGTACTTTTTACTATAGCGTTGAAAAGGGGAATATCGTTGATAGAATTCTTTCCATTAAACCCGGTATAAAACATATTTAATAATACACATGGAAGTACACACAAACGCGCAGGTGCTTACGTCCTCATATTAAAATCGTTAGAGTTTGCGGAAGATACAATTGTATCTTCGCTGCGTTTATGTTTGCTCCTTAATCGAACATTGCCTGATAAAGTGAAGAACTGATAGTAAATAAATGGGTGTGATGAGAAAGTTGCCATTTGAAGACTGTATTCCCAATCTAATATTCCATTTTTTTTCTGCGATACCGCTACATACAGTCAAGTTTCTTTGCTTATAAATAGTTGTTTATAGCTACCATTCAGCTGCAGTTATTAATATTAACCTGACATTCTAAAAGACGGGAAATAGGAATTCTTTAAGTTCGGAATAATACTATTTCATACATTATAAGTTAAACAATTACAAAAAAGGAAATCGTTGTTTTATTTCCTGACGAATATATGGCCTTGTAAGTTTCATAGTTGTTATATAATAATAATAATAATAATAATAACAACAACAACAACAACAACAACAACAATATTACTACTACTACTACTAGTAGTACTACTAATATTAATAATAATAATAATAATAATGTATATTTAATAAAGCATCCTTACTAACAGGAGTCATTCAAAGGCGCTGTATAATCATATCCGATATATAAAATATTATTGATATAGGCGCTAGTCTTGAAATTGTTAGAATAATGTGACCTATTTGTAGGAATTATGGAACCTGTATTGTCCATCATGACGTGGTATGTTATTCTCCATCATGACGTGGTATGTTATTCTCCATCATGACGTGGTATGTTATTCTCGATCATGACGTGGTATGTTATTCTCGATCATGACGTGGTATGTTATTCTCCATCATGACGTGGTATGTTATTCTCCATCATGACGTGGTATGTTATTCTCGATCATGACGTGGTATGTTATTCTCGATCATGACGTGGTATGTTATTCTCGATCATGACGTGGTATGTTATTCTCGATCATGACGTGGTATGTTATTCTCCATCATGACGTGGTATGTTATTCTCGATCATGACGTGGTATGTTATTCTCCATCATGACGTGGTGTGTTATTCTCGATCAAGACGTTGATAAAAATACAATGTACTTGAAGGTTGGACATTTGTAGAAGGAATAAACAGACCGACAATTTTCTGATATTTACAACATATATGTCATAATGTAAAACCAGCTGGATATAAATCCGTAAATAACAACAACAATACGGTGTTTTGATACGTAACGTATTGAACCACGGATCATTTAACATACGTCTTTTCATCAACACAGAAACCAATCGTGGGAATACTGGTAAATGGAGACAATGTGCTTGTGTAAACACCAGTCATGGGGTCTATTCCATTTCGTCAATTCCAATTCCAGTTACACTCAATTCCGTTTGGCCAATTCCAATTCCACCTCAAATTTATCAATTCCAATTCAAAACTTTTCAATTACAATTCCAATTCCGACTCTTTTTTTGCTTAATATTTCATTACCATGAGTAGATACTCCGAGTACCTACTTGAAATACATACTCCGAGTAGTTTATATTCCAAATAGGATTGTCATGGAAGAAATATTTCTGAATTAAAAAATTAAACGGTAAATTAATTTGCGGATTTAATTTAATTTTGCCTGTTCTAAACATTGAACGGGGGTAAATTCCTAAATAGCAATATCTCTATATAGATTACAGGCATGCTATGTGGTTAGCTAAAGAGGTTACCTAAAGAGGTATTATATCACGTGGTGGATCATAGTCTTGGGTGCATCCCCATGTAAGAGTATATTTTCTAATCATCAAAGGTGTCTTTATATTCCACTGTCCAGTATTAGCCTTGAAACGAATGTATTTGCTTAGCTCCGCCCAGCAGGGGTCAAACCCTGTATTTACTTTCACAACCCTGCTGGGTACTAAACCAATGACATATGGTATGTTTACAAAATCTCTCAAATGGTTATTAAACAGTTAGGTCTGGGGACAAGCTATAGTAGTCACAGTTTTAGGAGAGTAGGGGCAAAATTTGGCTCCAGACAGATTGGCATTCCCGGTCAGATGATAAAATTAATTAATTCCTAAATAGCAATATCTCTATATAAATTACAGGTATGCTATGTGGTGGTATCACAGTGGCCAAATGCTCACTTGGGGTGTATATAAGGAACCAAAGCTCTGGATCATTATGGCTCCAGTATATTGGCAACACCACATGTAAGTGTTAACATTGCAAAAAAATGGTATATTAATTTTTGGATTTAATTGTTTTGTAGGAAACTTCAAATTCCAATTCCAATTCATTTTTTTTAATAATCAATTCCATTTCCGGAATTGAATTGACCCCATGTCTGGTCAACACACGATCCGAACTTGAGTAAAAATCTATCATAGCTGATGGATAAGCAATCGGATAAAGAACTGTCTTTGATTGTGTAGTTAGCCTATTTCACTCCAACATTTTGATTCTTTGAAATAGACTTTCACTCGTATATGTTTTAAACACGAGCTGAGATGAACCAACCAAATATAAATCATGTAATGTGCATATCTGATAGAAAACGAAGAAATATTTACAACAAACAAACTGGTTTGATTAAATGACTGATACAAATACGCAAACAAGGTCATATAGACTTAAATATACCTATTATTATTATTATTATTATTATTATTTTTTATTATTATCATCATAATCATCTAAGCATCATCTTGGTAAACTGAAATATGTCCAACGAAGAATTCTACTTTGTTGACAATTTTGTACCACAACTAACTGTGTTGTTGTGATGATGCTCATCCCCGTCTCCGTGTGTGTTTCTGTGTGTGTGTGTGAATGTATGTATGTATGTGTGTGCGTGCGTGTTTGTGTATGTGTCTGTGTATGAGCGGGCGAGCGCGATATTAGGCTTTTCAAAGTTAATTAAAACGAAAGAAGAAACAAGAGTATTTATTAACTCTGCGACATTCAATGTTTATTCAGCAATAATTCATAAATACAATATATCTAAGATGTGTTCAATCTCATGATAAACGAGAGCGTACTAAGTTCAGTTGATGACATCAAAAGATATAATTCGTATCGAATTTGAAAATATCAAATTTTCAATTCCGCTTGTGTGACTACATGTATTTATAAATTCCGTATAAATCGCAGTGTTCGTTCGATCCTCGATATAACTTACTACAGTTAGGCAAAAAAAAGAAGATCGAGCTTAATTGTTGTCATGGGCCTATAAGTGCTACAGGGAGTGGCGACGATAGCTAAATCTAAAGTTGAGATAAGAACAGATTATGGACTCGATACTACCGCTCCATTATCTCGGCAAAGGCATATTGTGAATCGGCGTCAGAAACGAGGGATTCTTCCGATGCACTGGATTTCTCTAAAACCAAAGTTCCCATAGTCGTCGTCGCACTCTTTTTTAGCCGGTCACTTTAAGCCATTTTGTCACCTTGCCGGGTGACATGTTTGATTCGATGAAGAGATTTGGATCATCACAACGTGACCGTTGTCGATATGCGACACAAACAGTGGATAGCTAAGAGTAAAGAAATACATCGTACTCCGTAGTAAATATGACTCCCACGCACTGTCACCCCCCGCATGCACGCACGCACGGACGCACGCACGCAGAAACTGACATATTCACAAATCAGACAAACTTATTTATTACTTGTATGTTTGATTATATTAGAGTGTCATATGTATGTTTTCGTCTTACAGACAAGTTTGATCCATCGCTGAATTCGAAGTATAGCTCCTTGGATTGATCTGCGGCTGCACATCTTCGCCATATCTGAACCTTGAATATTATAACTTGTTTGGTAAATGTTATCTGAAAAGAAAATAGAACCTGAATAAATCGCTCAAAAAATAGACCAAGATTAAGTGTTGGTCTAAATGTAAGTAGCGCGTCCTCATAAGTAAAATATATCTCACTTTGATCCAGGCTCCTTCCTTTTCTTCTTTAGACACCCATTCGTTGTACCCACCAGCTCCTATTGTTCTATTTATGGCGTTCTCACATTTGTATGAATCATGTATATAACTGCTAGCCGTGCACGTTGTACCTAGCTGTCTTGCTAAATTGATTACGGGGCCTACAGTTTTATTGGCAGATGTAAAAACAATCCCGTCATTGGTATAATCCTATGGGATTAGCCACAGATACACACACACACGCACACACACGCACACGCACACTCGCACGCACACACACTCACACACACACATACACACACACACACACACATATATATATATATACACACATACATACATACATACATACACATATATACATACACACACATACAAGAGAGAGAGAGAGAGAGAGAGAGAGAGAGAGAGAGAGGAGAGATAGATAGATAGAGAGAGAGAGAGAGAGAGAGAGAGAGAGAGAGAGAGAGAGAGAGAGAGAGAGAGAGAGAGAGAGAGAGAGAGAGAGAGATTAACCCATAAACATACACTGAGACAAAAGACAACACAACGAATACAAAATCCAACACAAACACAAAACATATTGGAAAGGTAAAGAAATATACACCCAATAATTTATTATATGGACATTCATTGCTGACATTGACCGCAGAGATAATGAGTTGAACAACGTCATGAATTTCAATCCTGATAGGATAATGTTGAACAGAAATCCAGAATAACTCGGATTGGAAGAAGAATAAATTAGATAAGGTCAGATACGAGGAAACGTATAAATAATCGGAAGTCGATATATTCTTATTAAGTGATACCAACATTGGCAATTATGAAAGAGAGCTTTAAATATTAGTTGCTTATGGATTTATTAATTCTAAGATATTTAATATTTATAGGCTTGAGCCAAATTGAACGCAATCGATTAAAGACACCATCGTAATACTTGAAATAGTACGTAATGAATGGCTTACCAGCACTTGTTAACACATGGTTCATAATAAGTAGGGAGAATATTAACGCCAGTCCTGATACTAATATATGCAAATATATGCACAATTCTAGTTTTAACGGTTCGTGCAACCTGTTTTGTTTTATCATGCTAAATCGGCTTTTTTATTTATTCGAATAATATCGTAATAATTATTTTCTCGCAGTATATTACTGAATTATTTAACTTGGATTATGTGGACATATTTATTTAAGTATTTACCTTGTTTAACAACGAGTTTCCCGTCTGGATTATTCTCCATCAGGTTCTGCATCTCATCCATAGTATATGGAAATCTTGACATGACGTCACACGCGTGTTTGCGATTTGTGTAGATAACGTTAACAGCTTGGCACGAGTCTCCAATATCAACACACAACTTTTCACAATCCAGCGGACCCTTTACTGGGTATCTAATTGTAATATTTCCTGCTATCTTCTTGTGATAGTGTTTCAAAAAGATATTAACAGGGTCAACAACAAATATATATAAAAAGAAAGATATATACCTGATCAGATGCATCATATCGTGTATCACAACACCACTTCAGTGATAGCTACATCAAATAACCTATAGAGAATGTGCACTTATATTATACGCATATATATATATATATATATATATATATATATATATATATATATATAATGTACTAATGATTGTCATACACATATTTTTATTACCAGTTTTATTGAATCTGTCAAACACATCTGAACCATAAACGATAAATATTTTATCCTGGTGCAATCAAAATTTAATATTTCATAAATGCTCTTCATCAAACTACTGGTTGGCTTCTTCTGATAATTATTTCCTAATGATAGTTCCAATTATTGGCCATGAGTTATATTGTAATAGATATATTAATCTTCTATTCCCTGCCACAGACGATACATAAATTTAGAGATCAAGTCGACATTTATTTTATGAAATGGAATATATTTTTGATGTCAACATTTTATAATGTGTCATCAATCAGTTAAAGGTAATCGATTGATTAAAGCTTATCTTTCTACACTAAAAAGTCAGTACATAAATTTCGAAGCAGCAACCTCACAGCAGAAATAAGATTTAAAATTCAAAATTTCCCTTCCCTTTCCCTTGACCCAGCTATTTGTTTTAATTTGATTTGATTTATTTTGTACACTAATGTAACTACATATATGCATACTAGCACTAAAACACATAGATGCATTAAAGTACCAGAATAGCACAAGAAAGTGAAAAACACTTATTTCCATTGTGGTCCTGAGGAGAAAAATCACAGATATATAACTAGAAAAATATATGACTAGGTTAGAAAGGAATGTAAGGGCTTTAAGTCCATTAAGTCCATTAAGATTGTCAAATAAAAATAGTTTTACACCTTTTTTGAAGAGAAATTTGCACGTTGAACACTTAATTTCATTTGGTAATTCGTTCCAAGCCAATATTCCTGTATAATTAAAAGTATTTTTTTCCAAAAGATTTAGCTTGAGGTATCTGAAGAGACATTGTACTGGATCTTGTATTAATATTATGTTGGGATGTTGTTAATTTGAAAGCAGTATTTAAGTAAACGGGGGCTGTGCCATTTAAAATATTGTGCACTTGATTTAGTTGTTCAGAGTTGTTTGGCACGGAGTTCCACCGGCAACATATTTACCAATCTAAACTCATTTGCTCCAATATGAGTCCAAGGAGTTGCCGCCAAAAGATATCGAATAATTTTGTTTTGGGTACATTGTAGCCTAGCTTTGTAATTCTTGGTTAGTCCAGAATACCATGATGAGCTGGCATAGTCAAAGTGGCATTGGATCTTTTTGGTTTCTAGATTGACATCCCTCGTCTCCAACAAGAGATTGGTCAAGTTCGACACCTAAGTATTTGACCTTCGTCCGACACGACAAGACATTTCCTGCGCATTATTTTTGAAGTTTCCTCTTTGATGCAAAGATAATTGACTCTGTCTTTCCAAGAAGGAGATACAATTTATTATCAATCAGCCATTTCCTGATTGATTTTAGGTCATTGGAAAGTTCTTGCTGAATTTCCTTTATGTTATTTCCTGGCACCATAAGTGCAGAGTCATCGGAATAGAGTAATAATTTGCACTTGACCGCTGATGGAATGTCATTCACATATATGAAAAATAACATGAAACCCAATATTGACCCTGAGGGACGCCACATGTAATTGTGGTAGTGGTAGAAGTAACGCCACTAATTTCTACTGATTGTTGTCGCTCATGTAAATAGGATCGGAACCAGTTTAGTGCTGATTCATTGAGTCCTAGAGCTTTTAGTTTCTGGATTAGAATGCCATGATCAACAGTGTTAAAGGCCTTTTGTAGGTCTAGAAGTACCATACCTACATAGTTACCTTTGTCTTGTTCCTGCTTTATATAATCAGTAAGATGTATCAAACAGGTATCAATTGAAAAGGCGGATCGAAAAGAGGACTGATACTCATATAGGAGTTTATGGTCATGGAGGTATTGATCTAGCTGCCCGTAGACCACCCTCTCAAATAATTTAGAAATGGTGCTAAGAATTGAGACTGGACGATAGTTGCCGGCTTCAGTTTTACTGTTTCTTTTATAAATAGGAGCCACCCTTGTAGATTTTAAAT
Organism: Paralvinella palmiformis; assembly: GCA_025642065.1. Lineage (NCBI taxonomy): Eukaryota > Metazoa > Annelida > Polychaeta > Terebellida > Alvinellidae > Paralvinella > Paralvinella palmiformis. The sequence goes on along the minus strand of JAODUP010000443.1, from coordinate 308,486 downwards.
CATCAGAATTTTACCAGTTATGAAAGATAAATTTAGAATATGTGTTAGGGGTGATATACTGATATCGGTACCATCTTTAATGAATCTGGGGGATAACTGGTCTAACCCAGTTGCCTTACTTGGATTTAGATTTTGTAAGATCTTCAGCACAACATTCTCTGACACCTCCTTTATTTTAAAACTTGTCGTAGTATGCATAGACCGATAACATTTCTGTACATGACTCCACCCATATTTTGGTGGCAAATGGTCAACTAGTGTTGAGGCAATGGTTATGAAGAATTTATCGAAATGCCCGGTCACTTTTTATTTTTCAAAACATAATTCATTTTCAATATTAAGTCCAACTAAGCCTGGCTTAGTGTGACTTTGTGAAGACGTGCCGAGACATTTTAAAGTTTGCCACAGGTTTTTAGTTTTTTTTTGTACACATGAAGTTAATCAGATAGAAAATCTGTTTTTGCCTGAACGTTTTTGGTTTGGACTTGATTACGAAGAAAAATATATCGATCGTACAAACTGGGGTCTTTGGTATTTTTGAATTTGCAATAAACCTGATCCCTATAATGAATGAGATGTAAAACTTCGCCAGTCATTCAGGGAACATTATTTTGTTTAAGCCGAATCTGCCTGAGGGGTGAGATTTTGTCACTTATACCCAAAAAGTTACATTTAAAAATACTCCATGTCTTTTCCACTGTATCACATTCCATCACCTCTCTCCAGTCCACCTCCTGCAACAGAACATTAAAAGCCTCCTTAGTATAAAATTTCAATGATCTTAATCACAACATCAGACCAGGTGAGTTTCTAATTTTTCGAGTGCAGTAGATCATTTCATGATCACTTACATTGTAAGAAATTACATCACTGTTGTTTATTTTATTTGGGTCTGATACTAACATAAGATCTAGAATTGTTGAAGTTGATTTAGTAATTCTGGTTGGATTTATGATTAACTGAGATAGATCAAACATAGACATAAAATATTTTTAAAACTACCATACACAATGATTGACAATATCAAATCAGAGATTCAATGTTTGATGGATGAAATTGGTGTAGAATTCCAGAGATGGTACGACAAATCAAAGCAGCAGGCTTTATATACAGGTACTGAAGAGGAAACGCTATGGGTCCAGTGTAATAGGTCGAATGTACCTGCTGACACACCTCTTCATTATTACAAGGTATCAATTGGCATTCCTTTTATCGGCATCTTACTGCAACAGTTGCAGAACCATTTCTCTGCAGACAACTGCTGATCAGTGAGTCATTTGCTGAGTCTAATGCGATCTTTATTTGTAAAATTAGGGATACCTCTTCCAGAGCAATTTGAATCATGGCATGACGACCTGCTAACTCCGAGGTCATTAGATAATGACGTATCCAGATGGTTCAATATGTAGTCCAAGCAGTCTGACAGGGCCGATTTACTTGATACTTTGTTGAAATCCTTGGCATCTGCAGATCCAGATATCTTTCCGAACACTAGAATATTACTAGTATTAAGGATGTACTCTGCTTGCCACATCGGTCGAAGCAGAGCGTAGTTTATTTGCTTTGAGGCTAATAAAAAACCATTTCAGGAGATGGATGGCTGATACAAGGTTAACAAAAATACATTTATGCGCGATTCCAAAACAAATGCAGATAGGTTAATTAAAGAACAACCTAGACGTTTGTTCAAAGCCAGCCTTTTCGACTAACTGATGCAGATTTACATGAGGTAATAAATACTTTAAAACGTCATTATTTCTTTCTCATAAGTATGCACTTTGACATAAATGGTCAGTATGCTTATTAAATATTTTAGTGACATAATGCACAGTATGTGACGTTTTGACATGGGAACACTTTAATGTTTCTAGTAACAAATCAAGTAACCCCTACTAATTCACTGGACCAATGACCATGTCTCATATCATGAGACTTTCTTCACATGAATGTCTACTTTCCTAGTATTTATACACATCATACACTTCGGATTCAATTCGGATTTTGTAGTGTTTCAGAAGACATCTAAGCATTATATGATTTCTATTTTATTCCACAGAGAACGGGAGGAGACCCCTCCCTGACCTACACTCCTCGGCACTTTGTATCCCGCATAATGGCTTCTTCCTTGTTTAGACCCACCCCTCGAGTCTTGGCTTGGGTATCGTTTTGAGGTATCTTGGCCATTTAGCCTACCATGTGCATAAATATGGCTGTAAAATATCAATAATTAGTCATCACCTTAAAATTGTATTTATTTCAATGTCTTAAGGGATCAGTTAGTTGACATTTCTGGGATATTAAGTCAGCAGATCTTCTGACCTGTAATTCAATTTTTATTAAAATATATATATATATATATATATATATATATATATAAAACAATATTTGAAGGCAATTAGATGAAATGAAAAATAAAATATTGATAGTTGTTCCAGATGGTGTGACCATTATTGCTACGAGACTGTTACAGAAATAGCTTGACTTGACGCCACTATTTTATAATCACCAAGAAAATAGAACTTGCATTAAAGGTAAAACGCCTTTTACTATTTATATTTTTGATAAAACTAGCAGAAAAGCTGATGTATAATGTCTGCATATGTGTTTCTAGGTAATATTTTGGTTGTACATTGGTAAGTACTATAAATAGATGCTATTATAATAATAATGTGTTATTTATATAACACCACATTCTAATATGTTGATCGGGTGTGCTTTGCACACAAATCATACAGTTCAGATTACCATATGAATGGTAAAAAAAAAAACCCAGACAATTCTAATGTAAGAATATGGTACAAAAAAGGTGAGTTTTAAGTTTCGATTAAAATAAATATTCATTGAATGACAGTGTAGAAGTTGCTCTTGGATTTGATTCTTTAAAATGGGTCTGCATAGAGTGGTATGATCGATGACGAAACGTTTTAAGTGTATCAACAATACGTTTTAATCGATGGACCGCAGTGTTTTTGTTGGGTGATAAGACTGCAGCATGTTACAGATATAACCTGTTAATGTAGGGCTTTCTAAGTAAGGATACTGATGACAGAAACCATCTTTGAGATTTCAATTTTATTGTCATTCATTTTCAGTCTATTTGAACAACATCAATATCCTGCTATAGCACCTTAAGGACGTTAGTGCTTCAGCCTTGTTAGACGTGTTCTTGGATTCTAGATCAATTCCACCCGGATAATTACCCCCAGGACACTTGCCCCAGGACAATTGTTCCCCCCCCCCGGATAAGTGCCCACCCCCCATTTTTTCCTCCAATAATGATTATCAAACATAATGACTCATATACATTTCTTTTTAATTAAAAAATAAAAGACCACATATAAAAGGAAATACAGAGTAGTCTGTCGATGGTTCTGTAGTAAAGCTTTGTACAGCAAGATGATTTGTACTCGTTGACTCTTCCAACAATTTCTTCACAAATAACTTTGACTTTAACTTTACAGACGTAATACCTTCTTCCTTCACAATACTAAGAAATTACTCCACTACAGAGTTCCTTCTGTCGGACATAAACATAATTTTCGAAGGCAACTTTCGGGTGACTACCCTCTAACTGACTAAACTCCATCTTATAGAATATAATTTGTTTTATCACTTGTCACTTGTTGAAATTTAGACTAGAGACCCCTGGGTGTTGCTTATTGGGCACAGCCACCTGGTGTTGACTTCTGCTCTATCGTTATTGCCGATAGTGGTGTTTATAGGGGGTCTTTCAGGAGAAGTGAGGTGATGGTGTCTTGTAGAAATGTAGATTTTCTTATAATCAATGTTGCTAGGTGATGATCTGAAAGTTTGTAGTCTTCAGGGAGGAGATAACCATTTAGACGGAACACACCAGTTTCTATAGTCATCTCAAATCCATATTCTTCACACTTGTCAACAACGGCCTGGAAGAGTTAATCGTAAATAGAACGAGATTTGTTATGTAGAAGTGCATAGACGCACGTCATGACAACATCCCGAAATGGTATACCTATCACATACACCTGGGAAAACTGAGCTGGACCCATCGAAAAACTACCATCCATGAATATGGTGCTAGCAGTGGCTAGTCTACGTTATCCAACCTCTGTAACAAAAGCGATGATTCTGGTAGTACAGAAGGAATGGCTTCTTGTTGTAGAGAAGGAATGGCTCCCGATGTGGACCAATGGTCTGTTGAAACTCTTCTGGTAGCGAAAGGTCGGCGAGAGACTGTGTTACTGGAGGCATCTTACGCAGGTTAGGTAAACTACGCTTGACGTTTTCCTCGAGTAATTATATGTCAGCAGGGGGCACGAGCATAGATCATGTTGCTTTGTAAGAACCAGGTGCATTTCATTATATGTTCTTGAAGTGAAAATGTACAATTATAATTTATTGAAACCCTCAACTCCGACCACTCTGTTGTGTTAACTTAAATGGCTGCTTGTCATACGATTGCTAGCCAATCAGAGTCGTTTGGAGCTGTACTTAAAATGACGGCGTCAGAAAGAATCCATGCACGATTGCTGGCTGTGTTACTAGCTTGGGCTTAATCGTATGAAAACAACAGAACTTAATCTGAAATGTCTCTTTATATGACATATAATAGCGGCAACATCTCAAGCAGTGGTTCAACACATTTTCCTTTCGTTTTCATGGAACGAATAAACTGACAAATCATCGTGTGTTTAAATATGACAGCAGTCCATCAATGAGTAAATAAATGCTATTGTTATCTTTTGCCTTACATACGAAACCATATCCGTAGCATGATGTAACATGGTAGATAATGAAACACTTTGTTTAATCGTGAAGGTAATCGCTGATTACGATTACATTTACAATGGTAGATAGCGTAGCCAGACGACGTGCAAAATATAATGATTATTTTGATTATAACATGTAGTTCATTTGTAAATCTAGAAATCATCTTTATTATAAATATATATAATATATATTTATTTATTTAAATATTAGGTACTAATACTTTTGAATGTTCAGAGTTTGATAAAATTGTTTTATTATCCATATTAAATACAATTATTTAAATCGAGGCCCACGGTGCGCTCTATGCCTACCAAGGTACGCATGTGGCCATGATGACAAACTTTGACGCCACCGTTTTGATTTTTGATGATTTCCGTGGTAAAGTATTATAATGTAGCAGCGTATAATTAGTTGTTGGTTATGATGGCTGTTGTAGTTGTATTGTATTCTATTGTTGATGTTTGGGGGTGGAGACCCTGGTTGTCACCTATTGAGCACAGATGGCTGTTATGAATCATCTTTTATACTTCTTCTTATGACAATTAAATCAGAAGCCACACCACTTTAATTATTAGTTAGAAACCATTACAATTAGAAGCTATTTCAATTTGAAACCATTCCACCATCACTGGAACTATTGATGATCAAGGACAATCTAAAATGTTCTAATCCTGTGATGGATTAATTGAGAATTGTTTTCTTGCAAATGTGTATTACAAATATGTGATCAATACTGACATGTATATTACAATTGTTTCATGAGTATACATGAAATATTGACCTTAGCATCTTCAACATACACTGAGATCTGAGGATTATATAATGTAGAAAAACAGTCCTTCATTTCTACAACCCACAGTTCATATTGGTGCACTTAACGGTGGCGATTATTTTATTGTGGGGGCGAGTTTTGTACTGTTTAACCATATAATGCACCAGCTAATTATAAGGTGGTAGTTCGGTTACGGTATGTATCCCATGAGATATAGAATAAGTGTCATCTTATACTTCAGGTGGAGCTTATGATATCCTTACTATAGGGCAATATACATAATGTTTAGATGATGCCTCGTTCGATATGTAATGTGGCCAGTCGATGACTAATACTAGAGAGTGATGATGACGGAGACTTGTAGGGATTCGATCCTGAAATATTCAGCTCGACGATAAACTGAAGACTCATTTGTTTGATGTCCTTAGCGAAGTCGCCCTCCATTTCAAGAAAGGTACATTAGCTAAAAGCTTTTGTTGGTAACATTTCCGGCAGTAAGTGGTCAACGAATCAATAAATTGATGGCAGAAATATGTCACTTTCAATGCAAATGAAGTGCCCTTCTTCGTTAACTTTATAGGTATTAGACACTCTGTTATGCCCTCGAAAGGATTTTCCACTTTACTTGGCAATCTTACCAGTATTCACCGAGGTTTTGTCAGAACATGTCTGTAGATGGCAAATAATATGTTATGGCAAGGAATTCTGGTACACTCTATACTGGCAATCTCAGTTCAATAACTTAGGTTAGTTAAATGGTGTTCTTTTGTGTTTAATGCCTTTTCAGTTTAGTTTAAGTGAAAAAATATGGAAATTAATCTGAAGTTGTATGAGTTAATCTGATATTGTATTATTATTATTATTATTATTATTATTATTATTATTATTATTATTATTCTGCACAAATGTCAATTTTCTAATAATAACGAGTAGGTCATTCTATTTACTTCATGTATCTGCTTATCAGGAATTTGATCCTTCAGCAAATGTCATAAAGCATATTATGCTGCGATTGAGAAGTTCTGTTTTCTGTCCGTGGATACTGTGTGTTGCAAGGTCAGCGCATTGTGACAAAAACAGATCTGATAAAAACTTATAACCAGCCCTAAAGCTGACTTATCACAATTATGTGAGCAATACAACGCTACACTTAAAACGTTACTTGACAAACAAGCATATGTCAGATAAAAAGCCGTAAAAGGTAAACCAGCTCCACCATGGATTTCCTCTGAAATAATTAATGTCAAAGCGCATCGCCGATACTTAGAACACATATGGAAGAACTCACGCACATAACTGTGCAGGTCTAGATATACTACACAGTGCCATTTCTGCAATAGACTCACAAATAAAGCTAAATCTGACTTTTATAGGAGCATAATCTCCAACAACTCTGACAATCCTCGTCAACTTCGGAAGTGTATAAATAGGACTCTACAGAGAAAGGCTTCGGTTTCTCTTCCAGGCCTTTATTCAACTAATTCATCCTGTAATTCTTTTTGCAAAATTTTAAGGATAATATCAGCATAATTCATGCTTCTTTTTCCAGTTTGTGCTTTCAGTTGTAATGTTGTTTTTCCAGTTGTACATCACCCTTGCATAGTTTTTACATAAGCCTCACTTACTGAAGGTGCTAAATTGATTTTATCATCCCATAATAAGTGTCCTATGAACTTGATCCTATCCCTTCATTTCTGCTAAAATCTTGCCTTCACACACTAATTGTTCCAATTACTAAGATAATAAAGTTATCACTTAGCTCCGAAGTGTTCCCTTCTCATTTTAAACATGCCCATGTAGACCCTCGTCTTAAGAAACCGTATTTACTAGCCAATGACCTGAACAGCTATAAACGTGTTCTTTATCCATTTTCACATCTAAAGTCGTATCCTGTCGTTTGAACAATCACTTAAACCGTAATCACCTGTTTAAGGTTTTTCGGTCCACTTACAAACAATTTCACTATACTGAGAGTTCACAACGACGTATCACTAAACATTGACACAGGAAAGATCAGAGCACTAACACTAATAGATTTATCTGCAACTTTTAACAGCATTGATTATTCTGTTCTTTTACTTCGCCCCTCTGTTTGGTATGGCAAATCTCGCACAACACTTTCTTGGATCCGTTCTTTCTTAATAAATAGGCTTCAATCAATAAAAATAAGAAGCTGTTTTTCGAAGACAGCGCCTTAGATTTGCGGTGTTCCCCAAGGCTTTGTCCCACAAATTATACCATCATTTATATGCAGATAATATTCAAGTATACATATCTTTATCTACAGCATACACGGATATCTCCCTTAAACAGCTAGATGAATGTCTCAGTGATATATCTGGCTGGATGACAAACAATAGGCTTATACTTAATGCCAACAAAACAGATTTCACCATTATAGGTACATTCAGACAACGCAGCAAACTTAGTCGTTTCTTCCCTATGCTCATCCTTAATCATAGCATCACACCATCAGACACCGTGTATAATCTAGGTGTTACGTTTGATAACGATTTTAATTTCAGAAAACATATTTCTTTGACTAATCGTTCCTGGTTCTATCATATTCGTGACCTTCTCCGTATTCGTCGCTATATTTTTCTTTCAGTCGCCAAATTGATTGCTACTGCACTCATTACTAGTAGGCTTGATTGCTGCAACTCACTTCGTTATAGCATTGCATCTAAGCATATTCTAAAACTTCAGTGGGTTCATAGCTGCTTAGCTAGAGTTGTCACACGGACTCCTCGGGTGTCCCATTCTGTCCCACCTCTGAAATATCTTCATTGGCTCCCTGTCCAATCTCACATCATTTTCAAACTCTGCACCATTGCCTATCAAACTCTTTCTTCTGGAGAACTTTCATATCTATATTCCATGCTCTCGCTAACACCTGTTGTCCGTCCCCCGGGTTAAAACTCATGCTGGGATTCGTGCTTTTTCAGTTGCTGTTCCTATTCTTTGGAATTCACTCCCTGGACATGTTAAGTGATCAAATAGCATAGTTTCTTTCCGCCACCATTTGAAAACTCATCTTTTCAGACTCGCTTATCCTTCCTAAGTTTCCACTCCATCATATCATTTGTTGATGAACTTTAAATTGTACCTGGACTATGGGTTTGTATACCCCTGTACTAGGTGCGACACTGAACGCGATTCTTTTCGAGCATGTTGGCGCAATAGAAGTTTTGCAGTTATGATATATATATATATATATATATATATATATATATATATATATATATATATATATATATAATAGTGTGTGTTTGTGTTTATGTGTATGGGTGTACATTTATTATTGATCAGAGAATTAACACCGTTTTTGAAAGTTTCTTTTTGAAGATTGCAACAGTTATAGTTGATGGGTTACAACTGTTTGATATTTAATAAATGTATGAATTTAAAATGTGAATAGTAAGTGCTTAGTAAGAAATCCTGTTACGTTTACTCAAATGACTGATATCCGGTAGCAGTGTAATAATACATTTTCTATAATAAAGTAAGGCAGCTGGAATTGATTTTATCACATTTATGTTCAACTACCGGTGTTGATGTCTTTGCTATCATACATTGCCGCAGTTACGCACAATACGTTTAATCTTTTGCAGTAATATTTCAGGCTGTCTCTTGGCGACGATAGCCAAATCTAAGTCTGAAATACCTGCAGTGTGTGATCTTACTGCTAGCACTCTACCGGCTCGGCTAAAATAGATGGATTATTTCAACCTTATATCAAACATCAGATATTCTTCCAATATATTGAACTTCTCTGAAGCCAAAGTTTCCATTATAATCGTTGCACCTGTTGTATCCAGTCAGGTTTACCCAGTTTGTAGCTTTGCCGGATGATATATTTGATTCAATAAAGAGATGTGGACCATCACAGCTTTGCCAGTATGTATTTTGGACACAGACAGTATCCAGCTGAAAGTAAACAAGCAAATTCTGTTGTAAATGTAATTGTTCATCGCAAGACCAATTAACTGATTTATTGATTGGTTGATTAATAAGTTGATTGATTCATATTTACTACATATTGATGAGAGGTTTCTCTTCAGAGAAATAAGATAAATAGATAGAATACTTTATTAAAAGTAACGAACGCAAACGTACACACACACGCGCGCACTCACATGCACACAAACATACACACACACGTACATATCATACAACAAAAACCAAATTCATAAATAGGATTTTGCACATTTCATAGTACTACTGTGTTTGAATGCTTCTCTCTAATGGAATTATATAATTTCGTCTTACTGTGAAGTTTGATCCATCGCTGAACTCAAGGAATAGCTCATCGCACTGATCATGTCGAGAGCACCTTCTCCATATCTGAACCTTAAATACCATAGCCTTTCGGGGAAATGTTATCTGGAAGGGAAATTGAACATTAATGAATCACTGAAGCAAATTTCAAGTAAGTGTTTTCGTGACGAGAATGCATCTCACTTTCAGCCAGGCTCCTTCCTTTTCTTGATCAGATGTCCATTCGTTATTATATTCAGGCGTTATCATTTCATTCATGGCTTTCTCACATCCGACGTAAGAACTCTTCGAACTACTAGCCGTACACGTCGTACCGTTCAGTCTTGTCAAATTCACCATGGGCCCTGGAGTTTGAATGAGAAACGTGTTTAGAAATCGTATATTGGTAAAATCTTCTAAACTGTTCTCTATTAGAAAGGCGGGATCAACCATCTTATCCAGTTAATGTTGAATATTAATGAGGAATGTTTTGGAAACGGACGAATCGGCTAATAGACGAAAACAGATATTCAGTAATTGTTTTAAACAACAGAAAATCCACAAATCTGATAAAATGAGACTAACCAAGAAAAAGGTTAAACAATGGTTTATACATGTATAATGGTTGTGTATGTCAAACGTTTAAGCCTTATAAACTCGACTCTGTTTAATATGTTTAAAGATACCTTCATAAAACGTATGTAATGAATCCCTACATCTAGACTGTCCACAATGTTGGTCATATAGAGTTTATAACAAGCATGGAACATACAAATGCAAGAGCATGTACTTTTCTAATTATGACCGCACCCTAAAAGACCTGCCCCAAGTCTATATATATATCTTAGAACCTGGTCAGGGTTATTTATATCCAATTTATTTCAGTATTTACCTCGTTTGATAATGAGTTTTCCGTTTGGATTATTTGCCGTCAGATTCTGCACTTCATCTTCGGTGTAGGCAAATCTTGCCATGACGTCACACGCGTATTTGCTATTTGTGTAGATAGCGTTAACAGCTTGACACGCGTCTCCCATTTCAACACACACCTTCTCACAATCCAGTGGACCTTTCACTTGGTAGCTCGATATAGTATCTGCCCCTACCTTCTTGTGATAATGTTTCCAAAACAAACTAACAGAGTCGACAACGAATATACTTAAAGAAAACATCACATATCTGATCGGATACGCCATTTTGTGTGCTATAACTTCACTTCAGCAAAATACTATGTACGACATCTATAATTCACGCACTGCCTTTCCACGTCAATATTGTTACGTTGTCTCCTCCGTAAGTTTATTAAACCCCATACAATACATTTTCCAACATGTTGAAATCAGATTTCCTAGCAGCAAAGATTAGTCGCTGCTTCTGATAAATATATTAAACTAAACATGAAGATGCCGATGAACGTGGCATACAAAGTCCCAAACAATATTGTTTAATCTGCTCCGTTGGCTATATTGATATCACGTTCCCTGCAATGCACAACACTGACGCAGAGAAGTCTACCCTAAGCAATGTTTGGCTACAAAATGAGAATAGGTAACATTATTTGGCGATATATATCCCTTAGACGACCAAATTGACATCGATGATTTAGAGCTTGATGAAATGGGATAGTCTATCAATTGATCGGCTAGTTTGTGTTTTCTAAGTGGGTCATCGATTTACAGGCACTGATCAATCGGCAACAGGAAGAGTGGCAACGTCATGGTCATTGTTCATACGAATTACGTTGCAGCTGATATGGCCAAGCGACGTAACGGAAGAACAGCATGTGAAGGTCATCCGACACTCAGCACCAGCATTTCCAGTCAGTTAATAAAGCAATAAAATAATTTTTGAAACTTCATCCAGTATATTTCTTAGGGATGGCGATAAGCAATTATATGTAAATTGTAAAACGTAAATAAAAAACAAAAGAAAATCAATCGATCTACATTTTATTGAACTAGGATATGTGAATTAGAACAAATGATCTTTTCCCCAAATAAATAGGGAACGGCCGAGGAATAATAGGGACAGATAATTAAGTGTGAATGAATATGAAAACGATATAGATTATAGTACAGTAAAGTTCTCTTTATTTCCACTCTGTCTGTCTGTCCGTCTGTCCGTCTCTCTTTCTCTCCCCTCTCTCTCTCGCCTTCAATATCCCACCACTTGCACTCCCCCCTTTCAATAAATGATGAAATATATGGGTCATCTAGTTTTTCTTTTGACATTTCTTCAATAAACAGGAAATCGTTTTTATTGCAAATTTCAAACACCTGATTATATCGTCGATAAGCAGAAACCAATATTATCTGTTCAATATTTCTGCTGTATGATCTCTTAACTGTATTATATTTTACTTATATGAATATATATTTATGGCCTCTTATGTCTGTTTACTAGTTATATCAAACTAACAACAATATATTGTTATTTCACTGCTAGAAGACACAATCTCCCTATTTCCTAAGAGAAAAGGATGACCCCATTTTTTGTGTGTGTTTGTGTATCCGTGTGTATGTGCTTGTGTGTGGGGATGCTGGTTATGCAACCATGCCGGTAGGTGATTGTCGTTTTAGGGTTTACAACTTAGGGACTGGTAAAACATTGCACATGTTTGAGCTTGAAAAGTCGCATCTCTGGATTGGATGAAATCGTCCAGATGACACTGTGAATGATACAACGAATAGTGCCATAATATCAAATGGATGCACTAAAACTGCTAGTGATAAGGAATTATACCAACATCGCTGAAAGTGCTATGAAAAACAACTAAAAGACATTAAATCAAATCCAAAGCCCAAATGAAGACACGGAGGGAATTATTAACAGACAAATCACACAAATACATGATCAAATTAGTAAGAATATATACAATAATTGTGGAGTGCGAAGCCGTTTACATTAATACTTAAATTCTTGTAGCTTCAAAGCCTCCGAAAGATGTCGAAGCGTCATACCTTTCGGAAGAGTACAATGGCTGTAATTATAAGCAAAATACAAAGATTACCCGAACTTGCTAAGGTAAACCTCTTCAGAATAAGCTCACAACTGTATTAGCATAGTGTGTCAATGCATTTGCTGACACAATGAAGACAAAAACTGAATATCATAAATATACTTATGTAATACCAACTTTAATATAGTCATCCGTACTTTGACACATAACATAATTGAAGCCGAGAGAATGGGAACGTGTTACAATGCCTATCAGAATGACAATTAACCGAGATCCGAACTTGTAGCTGACAATTATGCAGGATTTCAAGAGTGTTTTCGTAATGACGCGCACGAATCTGTCTTGGGTCACTCTTGCCCTAGATTTGGCCATTAACCAGAATCTGAAGCATTCAATGAAGATGGCGATCATGATTGATGTCTTACGCTACCTTTATGCACCTGGTAGGCTAAATGGGCGGAGCGACCTCCGAAGGCACGAAGATGAAATACCCTTCAGATATGCCCAGGCCGAGATTCGAACTCAGGTGGTAATGATCTGTGGTTCAACGCGCTACCAACCAGTCGATGAAGAGTACAGGTTGAATTATCGATGTGTGAATTCTATGATGTAGTTTAAAGAACAAAGGTTATGGAATCAATTAAATCAAGCAGGGAAGGTTTAATAATATCATCCATTATTTTGGAAGAGACGATCGCGATAAACAGAATTACAGAAATAAATGCTGATGTAAATATTTACTTTTATTACTAAACGCAGAAACACATATAAAGAAGTAAAAGGAAAATCTGCCATTTCGTATTCATATAAATACACCACTAATATAAAGATGTCAAATTTTAGTAAATGTAGATCAGTGAAGACTATAAAATTACCTGAATTATATGTTATATAAATAGTCAAAGAACGTAAGTAGTTAGTACTCCTGTGTACGTGATGCATTTATCATCTGGGTTCGATAGGTTTATTATTAATGCTTAAGCCTATATATATATATATATATATATATATATATATATATATATATATATATATATATATATATATCTGTGTGTGTGTATGTTGTGTGTGTGTGTATGTTTGTTGTATAGTTTATGTATTTATATATTATATATATAATATATATATATATATATATATATATATATATATATATAAAATAATATTTTGTACATAAACAAAACAGACACGCGAATTAATTAAATGAATGTATGGTTATATTAAGGTGTGAAAGCTGAGATGGTATGAGTTTTGAAAACAAACAGTGAGTATCTACGATTAATCAATTAGGTAATAATACGAAATTTGTAACTGAGATTGTGCGTCGGAAGCGAGTCAAACGCCATATCTGTTTCTTTACATTACAGTGTTTGTATGTTTCTCTCTAAGGTATGATTTATTTTTGTCTTACTGCGACGTTTTGTCCATCGCTGAACTCAAAGAATAACTGTCTGCATTGATCGTCTGCTGCACATCTTTACCATATCTGAACTTTGTATACTATAACCTGTTTGGTAAATGTTATCTGAAAAGGAAACTGAACCTTAATAAACCAGTGAAAAAATAGACCAAGTCTAAGTGTTAGTTTAAGTGTAAGTAACGTGACTAGATTCCTTCTTTTTCTCCTTTAGATACCCATTCGTTGTTAGCACCAGCTGCTATTATTCCATTTATGGCGTACTCGCATTGAAAGGAAACACTTAAATAACTACTAACTGTATACGTAATACCTACCCGTCTTGTTAAATTGACCTTGGGGCATAGAGCTTTAAACAAAACCATTAAAGATGTTATGAGGTATATGTATGCAATTTTAAATCTTGCAATCAGCAAATAAAAAACGACGAAACACAACATGATCATCACCACCACAACACACACGAAGAGATAAAGAAAGGGAGATACAGAGATAAATATCCACTAGAAAGGCGCTTCAGGAGAACAACAAAATAGGTAGCGTGCATGATACTGAACCCTGAAAGGTTCCCAAAGCAGAGAATGAGAAGAAAGAACACAATTGATCACATCACATGAAGATCGGTTTAAAATGGGAAGAAATGTATATTTACTTAATAACACGCAACGGCAATGGCAAATATTAAACACTGATTTATGGACGTGTGATGGATTTGCATTTCTAGGTCACTTTTATTGTTTTAAGCGGTTGTAATGGACGGCTATGGCCTGTCTGGATATTAATGCGGGACACATAAAATCATGAGTTCACTGCAAACTTTACCAGAGTACTGGCATTTGAAAGGACGAATAGGGAATTCTAAATAACATAACATGATGCGAATGAGCCGTGCAGTTATATAATTTACAAATTGGCAGAACAGTAATACTGAAGTGCTACTGTAATGGTCATTTATTACTTGTTTGGACCGACTAGCGACGGGTGGAATTTAATGATACCGGGAGATCACAACGTGCAAGATGCCAGTAATGGCTACGAGACGTTGTTGTGTTAATATCCAATATGAGGACGTATGAAGTGTCAATATTGTAACGGCTACGGTTCACCGGCTTTCAGACAATGTCAATTCATCATTGTATCTTCGTTGTAATAAATCTGTCAGGACTACAATGATGAATTGACATTGTGAAATCTGACTCTTCACATTGACGACGTGTTCTTTTGGGCTGACGACATGACAGTGTTGCGATCCATCGCCAATGAAAGGACCAGATTTCAAACGTTTGTAACCAACAGAGTTAACATAATCTACGAGGGGTCCACCATTCAGCAATGGCGACACATAGGATCCAAGTCAAATCCAGCAGAAGGTGTGTCAAGAGGCCTAGTAGTCGACGATCTCCTCCGATCAAAGTGGTAGATGAAAGGTCTCGAGTTTCTGTGGAAACCCGCGTTAGAGTGGGTTCCAAGTGATCCCTTTTGTTTGGAGCTTCTCAGTGGTGATCCAGAAATAAAACGAGAAGTGCATGCTGCACAAGTTACACATAGTGAAGATCTGCCCTTAGATAGGTTGTTGCAGAGATATTCGAACTGGATGAAACTCAAGACAGTTGTTGGTTGGGTATTATACTACATGCAAAAGCTCAAGCAACTGATGTCACAGCTCAAACAGATGAGAAAACAGCTATCACAGGAAGGATACGAAGATGCTAAAATTACTTTGTTGGTAGATGACGAAATGGCTAGATACAGATCTTCTATGAATCATTCTTCAGACATAAGCAAGACTGCTTGTCTGAGTAATTAAATCTTGGGTATGTGAGAGAAGATTTTAGTTCGTCAAGTTCAGATACAATACTTCTCGGATGAGATTAGCGATCTTCAAGCAGGGAACATTGGTAGAGTTAAGAAACAGAGTTCCAAATCTAAGTTGGATCATTTTGAATCAGATGTCTCTTGCGAGTTGGTGGAATATTAGGTCAATCTACTATGTCATATGACGCCAGACATCCAGTTATTCTGCCGCAAGATTCTCAATTGTCGAGGCTCATTCTAGAGCAAACGTAGAGGGAGGCTGGACATATGGGACGCAACACTATGTTGTCTCATCTGCGTCAACAGTACTGGATTGTTGGAGCAAACTCAGCGATCAGAAAGCTACTTCCAAGATGCACCATATGTATTAAGCATAGAGCACGCACCGTGGAGCAGATGATGGCTGATCTCCCTCTAGATCGAATCACTCCTGATGAACCGCAATTTTCCCGTTTTGAGGTAGATTATTTTGGGCCATTTCAGGTGAAGCGTTCGAGAACAAGTGTCAGGAGATATGGAATAATCTTCACATGTTTGACGACTCGTGCAGTACATCTGGAAGTTGGATACGCATTGGACACAGACTCGAGCATCAATGCCATTAGAAGATTTGTAGCTCGAAGGGGTTCAGTGGATGTGATTTATTCAGAGAACGGGACAAATTTGATTGGTGCTGAGCGAGAGCTGCGGGAAGAAGTTGACTTTATTTACAGGGTGATAAATGAAATCTTTCAATAACAGTGTCTTTTTAATCGCTTATGGACATTTTAAAGGTGAATATTTACTGTATCTGATATACATATATTACGGAACTGACTGACATTTGCGAGTTGACCAATATTAGGCAACAAAGTAATCTGTTTCAACTAAACGTATTGCTTACAGGATTACTTGGTCTAACCGGTAGCACATTGGATTACAGATTCCAACGCGTGAGTTCGAATCTCGGCGTGGGCATATATGAAAGGTGCTTCATCTTTGACTTTGCTTCATTAGCTTTGGAGGGCGCTCGCCCCATTTAGCCTACCATGTGCACAAAAGTGGCCTTAAACATTCCATAAATTCCAAAAATTCCATGAAAACATTCTACAACATTTGTTAACGGTGACAAGGAGTATACTGACAAGTAGATTCAGCTAAATCAACATCTAAACGCAAAACAGATTCAGTAACCATTTAAAAGGTGTATGGATCTTACGCTAAAGTTTATTAAATATGGGATCAGTATATGTATCTAGTTTCATAGCATTATAAATTATGACCTTATCCTTAAAGACCAAATCCAAATTTATCTCCAATTTTGAATATTTAGCTAAGATTAATTATAGTTAACATATATCACCATTTACTTTGTTTAATAACGAGTTTTCCGTTTGGATTATTTCTCGTCAGATTCACTATTTCATCCTTATTATATGGAAATCTTGCTATGACGTCACACGCGTAGTTACTATTTGTGTAGATAACATTAACAACTTGGCACACGTTTCCCTTTCAACACACAACTTCTCGCAATCAAATGAACCTTTAACTGGGTAGCTCACGGTGGTATCTACCAGACATTGGGGCTAATTCCATTTGGTCAATTCCAATTCCTAATCCACTCAATTCCAATTGGTCAATTAAAATTCCAAATCAAATTTATCAATTCCAATTCAATTGCATTTCCAAATTGATCAATTCCAATTCCCTTTTTCACCAAATTACTTTTTACCGCGAGTAGATAGGTACTCCGAATACCTACTCCGAGTACCTATCTGGAATTCTCCGAGTAGTTTATATTCCAAGCAGGATTGTCATGGAAGGAATATTTCTGAATTAAACCTTTAAAATGGTAAATTAATTTGTGGATTAAATTATTTTGTGGGAAATTTCAATTCCAGGTTTTTAAATAATCAGTTCCAATTCCGGAATTGTAGTGACTCCATGTCTGGTATCTACTGCTATCTTCTTATGGTAATCTTTCCAAATCGATCTTCAGCGTCAAGTCGAAATACATAGAAACAGAAGAGCACGTAGTTGATCAGATACAACATTACGAGTGCTACGAGATCTCACCAAAAACAAAACTGAACCAAACTGCAGCAACCCTGTACAATATATAGCGAATTAACGTTGTTATGTTTCTAGATCAATAAAACTATGTTTCCAAAGTCAACAAATTTGTTGAACATGTCTAACTTCAGCAGTTTTAAATATTTTATAACTCGTATAAAAGACTATTACGCTTGATCGATTCTGGTATTTGATGGTATTTATAGTGGTGACTGGGCGATGAAACATTCATAATAATAAGTCCCATCGAAGTTATACTGTTATGTTGGCTGTATTGGTTACTTGTTATCTGCAAGGTGGGGCAGTTACCTTTAGAAGGCTAACCCCAACACATATTGCTTAAAAAACGGGATATATTTTCGGTTATATTATTTCATGGTGATGGTGACTGTTTTGTCTAATTTACTAATATTAACGTCGGCCATATTGGGAATATGGCGCTAACGTCATTATAACCCAATATCACCATTATTGAAATGTCTGTATTCTGTTATAATTGAATGTATTCCGATAGATAGTAAGGACACGGAATGGCCTAAATTGTGCCGATGTGTCGTTAAACAACATCCATCAATCCGTAAACAAGAAAAGAAACTGCTTAACTATAAAATACTTTGGAAGTTGGCTCAGTGGCGCAGAGATGCCACTAAGTCATTCATGCTAAGCGTTTTATTTGTTAACATTGCGATTTAGAAATATCGCAAAATAGTTCTCAGGAAATCAGTTTTTCGACAAAAAATATCAAGAAATAGAAAAACGTTTTTTCTATGCCTTACTATATGTTTTAAAGTACCCGTGTACTATGATGTCACTTTATATTTGTTTATGTGTGTTTTTTGTTTATCGATGTCTGTCTTTTACCATTTACCACTATATTTATCATGTCAGCATTTTTACACTCATACACGAGTCTGTCTACCTACATATATGTGTACCTTTTTTTTCGTACACTGAACTAATTAATGATAAATGCCATTATAATCGTGTGACAAATTTAATGTGATTCGATTTGTTTATTCAACTCACGTTTATAGTCCCCCCACCCCCTGAAACATCGTCAAAGACTATTTATAACAAGACGTGTTACTTCGCGTTTTAACATGGGGCGCCATTTTGAATTCAAAGAGCGCCAGGGCCCTAGCGACCGGAGGTAGATTGTCACGGACTGCTCCCTTCGTTAACATGGCGCCCAATGGCACTTGTTCGTTCTGCGCCACCAAAATATATATGATCTGGCTTTTTTCAATAAAGAGGATATTTAAAAAATAAGCGTAACAATTTGAAGTAGACCCGCTCCTACTTGACATGACCCAAGCAGTAGGCCCAAGCAAGATCTATCTAAATCTATATTTGTTTCAGACAAAATCTTATTAAATTTATTGAACAATATCAAACCTATTAATCACAAAATGGGTATGTAAGATATACATAGGCTTACAGTTACATGTACTGCAGCCATTGAAGATGTTATGGGCGGGAGGTATATTTTACTTTATTATTGTTAATACTTTTAAATAATCAGATAATGTTTCCCTAATTACAGTAATTATAAGTAGGTGAGTATTTACACGATGTTCTGCATCCATATTTATTTTTAAACGTAAGCAATTGGTACTTATAGATATATATGGACTTCTATTTATAATTTAAATGTTATGAAATTAATTATTAAAACCTCAACTAGTGGTAGAAATATTCATTTTGTTATTTTTTCTATTGACAGTAGTAAAAAATGGGTTATTAATTGTTGTCGTTCAGATATATGATGAGGAAAGATTTAAATTACTTGAATACTAATTGTAGAATGTATGATATGCACTTCACTGAAACGGAATTCATGAACCAGACAAGAAATACACTGATCTAGAATACTATTCCAACTATTTTTGATGTACCAAATCCACCGCAAGCATCCACCGAAATCAAAGAGGAAGGTATTAATAAATATTAAATAGTAATGGTGAAAATTGGTATTATAAAAATAATTAAATAAGAAACAAGGCATCAAACCCATGAAATGTTGTCAGCCCATTTCATATCTTAATACAAAAAAGGATTACCAGCACCTGAATTAGTACCTGAATGTTCAACTCGTGTGCTTTAATTGGTATACTTCTCTTCATAGTTTACACATTGTGTATGCACTTAATGGTTTAAGTCATTATTTTACAAGGTATTGTTCTCTTTCAGTCCTTGAAGTTCTATGATGATGAAATACCATGTAAACAGGCCAATCTCTTGGATACATATTTACTGGTGTTGGATGTGATAGATGATTTTGAGTTATCTGTTACAGTAGTCAATGAATATGTCTATTATATCTCTGGGTATAATCTGTCTAACTTTAAACAGTCCTTTAAACTGTCTAACTTTATATTGCATGGTCTATATTATTGAGGTGTAGACTTTAAATGAACTTATGATTTGTTTAGTTAATATATGATAAACGGACATGATGAATATATGGTGAATTGTGTTATGGTTGCGTTATAATAGCTGTATATATCATTATATATATAAAAAAATTTTTTATGGACTATGATAAACTGACATGATGAAAGTATGTTTGTATGCATTTACCTCATATATACCTAATTGTTTTCATTAAAACACTTATTTTCTGATCAACTGTCAAGTGATCGCAAATTGTAGGCTATGAATTAAGTGACCAGTCAGTTGGGCTGTGAAATAACGTGATTCTTTATTTACCGTTTCAGAGCTTGTTTTTTTCTTTCGATATCATGTGTGCACACTTAGAGTGTTAATTAATAAAAGAGTATGTGATCATGTAACATATAGTACTAGTATTGGCAATTCATTTCAACCATGCGCACACATGCACACGATCACATGTGGACAACCAGAGAGCTTTTATTTATCTGAGAAATACCTGCGGTCGCTGGGGGCGCCACTGGTTCAAAATTCAACATGGCGCCGCAAGAGTAACGCCTCTCTCTATATTTAAGCTATCTGATATCGTCAACGCTCTTTGACGAGAAATATGTTAGTAATTAGTAGAACCCTCGTGGGGTGGTGGTGTATTGATTTGCAGCAAAGACCTTACATCATTGACCTGAAAGAAAACTAGACCGATCACTCAGTGGTATTTGAATGGGCCGCCATGACCAAACAGCGCCCACTTCCGTTCGGGGCAAAAAGCAACGTTGAAGCGGCTGCGATTCGAGTTGTGAATCCTGTCCTATTATATGCCAACAAATATGTAAATGTCGTTTTATATAAGTCCTTAGATCTCGTTTAGTTGGGATCAAAACGTCAGAGACAGGGCGTGGGTTGTCGAATAGGCTAAATATAATAATAGTTAAGCTTTGTTTCCCGCTAAAAACAACGCCTTAATAGCTATTTTAAATGTGCTCCTTACACTTCCCGATGATATTCCTGTTATCGACATCCACCCACTCTTGGAAGATTGAAATAAAGTTAAGAAGAAAGTACCAGAAAACCTATGCTTTGTGTAAGTGGGCCCAAATAAATATGATGTTGACAAAAATCACTAGATTTTCAAACTCTAGAGTGAAACTTGCAACACAGATGTAGCAATATTTCAAAACGTTATATATCAGCCCCATATTCCTTTTGTATTACGTTCACACCCACGGCATATGCAAGCATCGCGACAACAATAATTCACCATGTTTATAACCTGATTTTGCAGTCTGCATTCCTTTTTGCCCCGTCCGGAAGTTATGACCCGTTTGCCATCAAATCAGCGGCCGTGTTAGGTCTAGTTTTCTTTCAGGTCAATGACCTCCAGTTAATTGATATTCAAGACTTGATCGTTCATGTACTAATGATACGAGTACACGCTGTGTTAACAAAACTGTGGGATGTGTGATATTTTGAGTGAAACGTTTTGAAAGTGAACATTCATTCCTGTAGCTATGCTACAAATTCCAGCTACAATATATATATATATATATATATATATATATATATATATATATATATATATATATATATATATATGTGTGTGTGTGTGTGTGTGTGTGTGGGGCGCGCGCGCGCTGTACGTTAAAAACATGTGACATAGCTGATTGATGCAACGTCAAACGTAATGACGCTTGCTGAACTGAAATTTACTCTAGAAAAACAAATCCTACCTGTTATGTACATTTCTTCTGTGACCTATGAATCATGTACCAATTTACATTTAGATAAAATATCAATTGTATTAGATTTTCTGAATATATAAAAAATTAAGTGAACGCTAATATATTGCTCTATTATTATCATACAAACTAAATTTCATGAACACATATATATTTGTATACCAGAGGTATTAAGACGGATTTATTTATTGAAGAAATCCCACTCTTTCAGACGATCTGGTTCGATTGATTATGGCTTAAGGGAATCGATGACAGAACAATTCCAAATAATGGAATCCGTTTTATTCTATTTGTATTGCAACGCAGCAGATTTACTAGCACACGTTATGGATCAGTGTTGGAAATTCGTATTGTCTAGTAAGCAACGAACATTTTCAGATACATTTTCTCTGAAATAAGTGGATCACTCAACGTTTAGCAGAAATGGTTTATTGTGACGTTGATAAATCATGAACTTACTAATTTTTTGGATCCTAA
Organism: Paralvinella palmiformis; assembly: GCA_025642065.1. Taxonomy (NCBI): domain Eukaryota; kingdom Metazoa; phylum Annelida; class Polychaeta; order Terebellida; family Alvinellidae; genus Paralvinella; species Paralvinella palmiformis. The sequence goes on along the minus strand of JAODUP010000443.1, from coordinate 285,858 downwards.
TCTGATCGATTGATGATACCGATTGTAATAAAAGTAATTAGCTAACAAATTAGTCATGTTCATAAGGTGTAAATATACCTAGTACTGCACGGATTGAAGATAGCAAAAGTTATGAAGAAAACCAAGAACTGTCAAACACTTATAATGGATACCCATATTCCATTGACATAATAGTCTAGAACTTTTCATAACACGATAAACTTACAAGTCAGACCATAATATTACAGGAAATGTCTCGCTGCTTTATTGAAATACACAATTTCTAAAAATTAAATAATCAATTTGTTTAGTTTTCTAGTTAGCAGAAACAAATATGGCAAAATAGTATAATTTTGCGCAGTATGTTCCTGTGTGGTTGTAATAATTATGCAAAACATAATTTGTAATCAAATGCCACAATTTAAAATAATTTTTGTTATGTTCATACAAGCCAAAAATCAATTTTAAACAACAGTTTTAGTTCAACAATTATATTTTTAATGATATTTAAAAACAAATCTTGTTCTGATAATTACTGTCTTACCAAGCTTACGTTCGGCTATTTAAATATAAAGTAATCAAAAAATGACTTATGTATAACATTAAGATTGTTGTAAAACAATAAACTACTTATAGACAAATTTAGGAACTTGTGAATTAAATCTACTGATATATATATATATATATATATATCTTAATTACATCAATGTGGATGTCAATGTATCAGCTACACGATTGCGCATGTAGACAACCTCGAGGCTTAGTCATAGATATAAAACGAGATGTAAATATCCTAAGATTACATATCAATGTGAATTTGTGATGTAGATAATTTAGATTAAGTTTTTGTGATCTTTCAAGATACCATAAAGAAAATCAAGATAAGTGATAACAACATTTAAACGACTGTTGATTTCGTGTTATTTAAATGCATATTCTCAATGAGGGTCATATAATACAAGTAAATAGAGCATGTATTAACCAAAATTGACCTATAAATTATTTTGTTTTGAAGTGCGCAATTTACTTATATGGATACCAAGCAATGGATATTAAAATAAATGATAATTTATTAGAGTTTAATTGGAATATGTTGAAAGCCTCGGACACTTGATTTTTAAAAATTATAGCATTCGATTAGTTTTGTCAGTATAATAATTTACACACTGTTGCGACTCTTCAAAGCAGTAGTTAGAGTGACACGATACCCGTTTTTGGTTGTGCTTCAGGCGCACATCCGCTGCGCCATCTAGCGAATTCGAGCGACCGTCGTGACGTTTTTGTAGCGTTTTCCCTCGCATCAATAATAATGGCGAACATGGATTCAACCTCAGATTCCGAGAGCGATTATTTTGTTGTTAAATCAGACATTTCTGATGTTGAGGGTTTACATGATTGTATGTCGGAAGATGAGAAAGCGGTGGGGAGCCTGATTCGTTTAATGTACAACCGTATCTGTTTGAGACAGACGAATCAACTATCGAAGACGAACCGACTGATTCAATCGTGAGTGACAGCTGACCGACATACGGATCTTTCATGGTGAGTTGTCTGGGACTAATGGTTTGATTTTGATGTTAATCAAATCCCATCCTTCTAACTTTGGTTTCCACAGCTTATACTTGTAAATTGATATGGCTGATCGATCTGTCGATAGGTGGACATAATTGAATATTGCCCTAGAATGATTTATGACAACATGCAATGATGGTAGCCGTAGCTGTGTTAGATTGTAGAGTGTAACGTATGGGATAATCCATTACATTTGCTGTAATATATTGTTTGTAGCTGATATTACACGTCCAAGTGTAGAACATTAGATATATGGAACTCGATCTTGACCAGTGTCTGTGTTAGTTTCAACTTGTTCACGCTGATGCCCCAAAAGGTTTGCATAATTGGAAACGTTTTTCTTGGTTAAATTAGCTTACTTTTCAAAAACTTTGTATCCTAACAGCAACTTTAATCAACTTATTTACACGGATGGCGGTGTGATAACTGCCCATAAATGCCTACTGTGGAGGAATGTAGCTGCTGTGAGGAAATAGCAGAAGTCACAAATCAGTTGGATGAGCAGCACCCTAGTTTTAGTAGTGTATGTATAGATGTATGGGTTATCCGGGCTACCTATCTGGGATACAGGCAACAGTATAGACAGTAATGACACACAGCAGCAGTATGTATACATAATTATGTGTTATTAATGTGAATTAGGTGATGTGATAAAGAATACATCTCGTATAATAGATAGCCAATAAGCACTGTGAAAAGTTTATCATATATTAATAAAAATATAGTCAACACGGAAGCAGTATAGGGAGACTTAAAACAAATAGTCCTCAGATTAATTTTGAAATTGTAGTTATTGTAATCTTACAATATTGTATATATTCATCAGTAATTCAAATAATTTTTCGGACGATACAGATTCACTGGAAACAGACAATCAGTACGTTTCTGCTGGAGCTACTTTGAAAGGACGCGAGTGTTATTATCACAGTATCTGCAGTTACTGTTATACATAACACATTTGATATTTAAAAAAAAATAATGTACAAATGTTTGGGTCAAAATACATATTGGGATGACAGCACTGAAATACACATATACCGGGGTTAGACTATACAAATAATTAAAATAAATAAATAATCTATTAATATATACATACATTAGCATTCAATAATGATAAAATAATCTACATATCTGGGGCTGATATATAACGTTTTGAAATATTGTTACATCTGTGTTGCAAGTTTCACTCTAGATTTTGAAAATCTAGTGATTTTTGTCAACATCATATTTATTTGGGCCCACTTACACAAAGCATAGGTTTTCTGGTACTTTCTTCTTAACTTTATTTCAATCTTACAAGAGTGGGTGGATGTCGATAACAGCTACTTCAAATAATGTATCCATTAGTTCATCAAAATAACCTGTAAATACAAATAAAGGCCATGCTTGTTAAGCTAGTTCTTTTTCAAAGATGATTGGATATTAAATATGGAACAGCCACAGCGAGCTTGTTGTTTGCCTGACACAATTTGGTAATATCTAAATGCATTCTTGGTCTGTGATGTAGGTGGCCATTTTTAGTGCAAGAATACCAGTATTTGGTGTCATCATTGAAAACAGCTATTGAATAGATATATTTAAAAATGTTCACATCTATTGAGTGCCTCGAGTATTGTATAGGTGTTTTGCTAAACATTTTACAGATAACCAACTTTCACTTTTTATGCACACCAAAAGGTGATACAATTAATTAATTAACTATTTAACTTAATTCACAATATAATAGCATAATGTGGGAGCAATCGTCTTGCTTTTAAGTGCGTAGCCACCCTGTTTAAATGTTGGAAATCGAATTGTGAATACTGGATCTAAAGTCTTGTTGATTGTCTGTTTCCTGTTGGCATTCAAACCTGGGAGGTAAAGTATTATCCAAGCTATCCTGTGTACTGGAACTTGATGAGACAGAGTCTAAAACACCACCCTCGTGTTGGGAAACATGGACCAATTTCCTTTTCTTAGGTGTGAATGTTACTGGTCCAGGCATGGTAGATCCAAACCAGCTGTGATTTGTATCACAAATTGACGTTTTGGGTATATGCTTCGATATGTGGATCAGTCTTTGTTTCTGGATAAATAATTATTTCAAATTTGTCAATCCATGCACAATTTGATAAGATGGTATTCAGCATATGATGCATGTCTAGTTAATCTAGATCAAGTAGAATATATGTTTTGGGTTGAATTGTAATGTACCTATTACGTTTCAATTGGGCGCTTTCACAACCTAAACACCCAGCTAAATATACTTTATATAACTTTAGGAATACACTGCATAATAGTGTGAAAATCTAAAAAATTGTTCAGGCTTCTTGTTGGCATACCTGTCTGGAATGTTAGATTCTTGGTAGATAGAGAGGGGTTATGTTGTGTTGACAAGTCATTTGTCCTTAGTTCTAGGTCGAGTTAAGGTTTGTCATCTGACCGGTTATCCACGAGTTCATCAACAGCATCTTGTATTTCCTCTTTGATCATTCATGAACGGAAATCGCACTTTCTAAGCTAATATTCCCACATCCATACACAGCACAACGCCAAACCATTTTTCACAATAATTCTATATACTATTATACATAAAAAATATACCGACACAAAACACGATATTAGTGCTGCTAGTTCACGATGTTAATAAAACCAATTCCACAACGAAACAATCAATGGCGGCGCCTTTTTCAAGTTGCTTGTGTTAATCTGCTGTGACGTCAAAGGCTTCGTGGCTCCACCCGTCTTCGTGCATTGACGTCAGTTACTTTAAGAGACTGCTGTGTCACGCTGGGGTCATAGATGAGAGAACTATTCGCAGGTATTGTTTTTCAATATAACACGAATAGGAAGAAAGGAATGAATTTGTTTCTCACGAATTAAACAAACTTAAGTCTAAGGTCCATTTGTATTAACGATCTCTGGTCTTTTGTAATTTATTGGGTTGATACATTTGTGTTTGGATCAAGCTCCTGTAGATGGCTCGATAATTCTATGGTACATATTCAGGTAATTCATCATTTTTATCACACTACATATATAAATAACATCATAATTACGTACACTGAGTTTTGTAGTCTATTCGGCTTATGAGTCATGAAAGTGAACAAGTCACTTAATTACAAATATTTTACTTTTTGAAAAGCACTTATCAGTGTAGAAATAATCTGTTCCAGGGGGCATTCATATCTAAAATATATGCTGGTGTAGACTGCATGGAGAATGGGGAGTAAGTATTCCATTTATTAGCACATAATGGATGAAACGTTGTTATGTTTGCACTAATTTTTCAAAACGATTAAAGGGTTAACAAAATGTATAAATATAGTTATATCAATATATCCTAATACCTCCTTTAAGTTTAAACTGATTTAGTTAAACCTCGGTTTCACTAGTTTAACACAGGTTGAGATTTCTCTAGAAAGGCTATTTTAGCCAGACAGAATTAAATCAAATACACATGAAACGATTATATTGGTTCACAATAGTTAGCTACGGAGTGTAGATGTCTTTATCCAATCATCCATGCGACAGTTTTATTGGAAGAAGAGGCAAAATGGAGGTTGAATCATAATTTAATTCCCTATCAACGTATACGCACAACAGATGATGTGATGATTTTGCTAGTGGCATACACGCAAACACACACATATATGAAAAACAAATACACATACACACACCCCCGCACACAACGACACATAGACACCCCCCACACACATATAGGGTGGTGAGAGGAAATATTTGACAGTGTCCAAATAAAAATCACGGTGTGGGTGTATTGGTGTCAGGGGAGTTGTATAATACGGTGTTTGAAGTGAAGTGTATACGAGTAAACGTCTGATGATGGTGAGGTCGGTGATGGGGTAATGTCTGATTGATATTATCTCAGGCTACCCAGTACATGTTCGACGAAGTCAGCTAGAGAAGGATGTCATTCGGAATGCTCTAAATGATTTAGTAGACAGACTAAAGGAGGTTAGATGGCGGTTCTTGAAGAAGGATTAAAAGAGCACGTTGGACAAGTGAATGATGGGTATGAAGCAGTGCACGGAGGGCTTGGCTTGGAACAATAAATGCAGAAGGTGAAAGGCACTTGAGGTTGGAAATCCCATGGAGATGGTTGTGTGTGGAACGGAGTTCAAGAAGGATAAGAACAAGCTTGTCCATCAGATGGATAGACTACTCCAGTCTTTAACTGATGATACGTAACTATGACTAGAATATATTTCTGTAATGCGATGGTTATCAGTGGAAAAGAGGCAGTGTCACGTCAACGCCGTCTAATGCTGTTTGACACGAAATTGAAAGTTGTGATGAAATTCCAGCGG
>JAODUP010000443.1:252500-275000 GCA_025642065.1 Paralvinella palmiformis | reverse complement strand
CTTGGGAGCTTCGGTCTAATCTTTTTAGTTGTAGAATTCGCTATTTTCCTCATCTTGGACATTACGACGATTGGTAAACATCTTCGTCTTCTGAAACGTAACCTGAAACATCTAAGACTTCACAGTTGCTTGAAGCATCTCAAAGCTCGTCGGATAGTTCACAGCGAGGACACGTTTTAGCTTTATCCTGAACATATATTATTTACTTAAATAGACAATTAATTATGTTCTCGCCGATTTGAATGGGTACCTGCTGTTTGTTGCTAACCTACTTTAACGGCATAACTGCTATTCCCCTATTTCACTTAAATATGAGCAGAAGTTTCATGTATAAAAATTTAAAAGTGTATCGAAATATCGAGATTAGATGCTTTTTTTACTGAATTATGGCGCATTTAAATGGCGGATATTTATAAAAAGTACCGACTTATCAGTATCAGTGAACCCGAGAAGCTATCTCGTTTTGAGTTTTGTATCGTTATTTATTCACTCTTTCGCTACTTACTCAGATAAACATGTTTTTTTTTAAATATGATGGTATTTTCTGAACGAACAACACTCGTTATTGAGTTGCGAGGAAGATGAAATACTTAACGAGGAGTGTACTTTAAATACTTACGAGTTTGAATTTTATTTTACTTAGCTAGAAATTAAGCGAGATACTGGAATTTGCTATTGATATTGATCGGTGCGATATATAGACTAAAATGAGAAATCAATTAGGTACCAATTTTTATAAACAGAGATAACATTCACCCACAATAGTCTATGTACATTGATATGTCATATTATAATATAGACTATCATAAGCTGCTATGCTCTATTGTTAGACGTTCGAGGGCTTGCTGTATATACATATAATGTATTTATGAAGCCTGTGTAAGCTAGGTAGAATACTTGTCTCTTCATTAAAGTATTTCACCTGGCTGTGTATATATGATATGATAAAGGCTATGGTAGTGATATCTAAAAAGTTTGAAAGTTACCTTCCTGTTATTTTAATAACTAGATTCTTGTTGTTGAGATAATTACTGTTGTCTAATCTAATTATATATTTTGTAACAGTGATATCAGACTCTATCATTTCATTAACACTACAGTAGTTTATGCAATTCACCTTTTAAATGGGTGATACATACAAATATTATTCATTATTTTCGGTGTATCATTTGTATTGTCATGAAATGTTAGGGTATGCTTTAGTGAGAGTGAAAGCATTTAGTATTTATATATTATTTTCAATATAACATTTTATTGATGTTATGACGTTTAGACACAAACACACACACGCACGCACACACACACACACGCACACACACGCGCGCGCGCACACACACACACAAACACACACACACACATATAATATATACTGTGAAATTTAGCTGTTGATTGCATGGAGATAGCAAACATACACTTTACGTTTTCTTATTTATATATCAATTACAAATAACAAGCCTCACAGAGAAAACAATCGTATTTGATTATTACATGAAACGGAAGAAAAAACACACTATGTCTTAACAATAAAGTAATTTTTATCATCTTTTTGAGAATGTTTAGTCATGTAAACATTTACAAAAACATTTACAAAAACCCTGACTGATTCAAGGTTTTATTTGGATCGAGTTGCAACGAACAAAGATGGGTTGACTTCACTTGGAGAGATTCATATTTCGGTTGGCCTAAATAGTTGAAATTCTAAAATTGTTCTGTACACCAAAAAGCCTTATCCAAGCAACATGGTTAAAGATGCTCTATGCCCTAACATATAATAATTTAATACAATTTCCATGTTATAGGCGTATATTGGAATAAATGAATGCGATAACTGCAGGATATCATATTATTATATATGAAATGTTCTGTTAAAGATGTCGATCAGCCTCATAGTCTCGATGGCTCTGCTGAACGCTAATTTATTATTATTATCTTTTGATGTTTTCCGAAATCCTATCAAAGCCGACTTAGTAAAATCATTAGGCGCAATAGTTTGGACTATAAGGCTCTAAACAATTATAGACCTCTTTCTAATTTAATATTGATCTAAAATGACGGAAGGATAGTTGTGTCTGAATGCAGGATGTCCTCGGGTTTAAGACAGCTCCGACTTACTACAATTCACCGTTACTAATGAAACCCCCCCTCCCCCATAAGCGCTTAAAAGATGTTATTTCGAGTTACCGACAGCGGTTCGTGGTGACGGATCCGGGTATTAGATTATGACGTAAGAATACGTCGTCAAGCGCCGTCTAGCCGTGGAGGAAGACTCTCTCGGTTCCCGTCGTACGCCATTTTGGAAAACCGGATTTTTAGAATGATTTGGTTTTTGTGGGGGGTTTTGCGTATACTTTACCACCTCATTATGTCTCCTACGCGTACAGCCGATGCCAGTGATAACCGTGTACTGTATGGCTAGGATTTGTATTTTTGTACACAATTAACAAATACAACAATGTATTAACATAAACGAGCAATTCGGGTACTTGTTTTACATTGAGGGTTTGGAGCCGACGGTTCGTACATTTGGATAGCGTGATTCGACTTACATACAAATTCGGTGATCACCTGGTCAGGTTTGCTTCCACCGCAAAATAATGTTTATCGGTAAAATATATGAGTTTTACACAGAACCTAATGTGGTATCACCGTGGAGTACCATTGAATGGCTCTTCCTAGTAAAGGTTCTTTATTAAATCTATACTATACCTTATTTGTTATTATTATTGAACGTAACACGCTCAAATTTTGCTTATTATCGTAACAGATAAACAAACTGCATATTTGTGTACACAAAATATGTCAGCGCGCAATAAAACGTGCGCTTCTCATATAACTTAGCCCATTTGGGGTAACGTATGCTCAAAAGCAATCACGAAACGGGAATCTTCATATTCCAAGCTATCACGCCGAGGGAGTACTTGTCATTCATACCTAACGTATTAGACCCCTGGTTCAATGCAAATAGATAGAATCAAAACCATTAATTAATAATCAAATACGAGATTCGGTGTGTAACCATCAAATCGTATCATAGCCGCATAATAACAGTCTTTGAAGTAACTCTATTACTTACTGATACACTGAATACAGCAGAATGATAATTAAAATCTTTCGTCAAGTATCATTTCTTCTAATTATCTGTATTTCAAAATATGGTCTTGGTCAGCCTGAACGTGGCTTATGACGAAATAATTCTAGTAAAAGCCACGATAGCAACCTTAATAATTTATCAGCGCCATTTTATTATTTAAGACCACTCAAATGTGCCATCTAGCCAAAATAAATCTCCATGTATAATTAGGAACAACGTTAAGTTTACCATGTTCAATCTGAATGGTAGAGTCAAATAGTTCCTTAATGGTGGCGATTCATCATATAGCCGAATGTATGCCTTTTGTACGTCTTTCGTCCAAATGGTGGGCTCAGTGGATAGAATAATACTATAGTACCCGAACATCGCTAATAATGGCGATATTATGATTTATTGGAAACCCTTGGAGCTGTTTTGTCCATTGTCTGCGCATCAGTTCAGGGAGATGATTATCGGGCATATGAAAAAGTAATGTAACACAGATTCACTAACGACACGGCTTTTGAAAAGTATGGCGATCAACTTATGGTACCAACAACGGCAGATAATAACAGGTCAACGAATCAGTCAATGATCCGGTTGTTTTTTAAGGCGATCTAACACACCGCCGCTACTCAAGGTATCTAGCTTGGACAAGAAAGATATAAAGAATTATCGTCCCAATTCTACCTTTCTTCTGGTGTGCAAATTATTGTCCCGCGTGACATTTATTAACCTGCTTAACGTAGAGGTCATGCAACGGGAACTGGTCTGATGAAAGTGTACACTGACAATTCTCAGGTTCTTGATGAAGGATCGTTGTTGCGTTAATTATTCTTAACTTGCTTGCAGTCTTTGATCTAATCTCTCACACGATACTACCGACGCGTTTAGATTTTCTATTGGCGGCAAAGATAAGGCTTTAACCTAGGGAAAGTCGTACCTGACTGACAGAACTCGGCTTGGTTCAGTTGCGGATAAGACATCGTCAGACGCACGTTTTCATTTTGGTACACCGCTGGGATCCCTTTTAGAACCAAATATTACTATATATGTACTAAGCCAGTTGGTGAAATTATTAAACGACATAATATTAACTATCATCGTTATGCCGATAATCTTCACGTTTCCAGGACTTTAAAGCTATGCGATAAATGGGATGATATTTCATCTTCAATTGTTTTGAAGACAAGCAACATATACAATTTTTGCATATCCATGAGAAATATAAAGCTTGTATGAGATAATACTCAGAACTGGAGAAGGATATTTACAATATCCATAAACCAGTGTTCTTATGTATAAATATGTGTTATTGTTGTATGAGCCAGGACATATTTTAATTCTGGTTTCAGCGTAAAGTCCCTTTATGTAAACTAGCATTACTATTACTGCTATTATTATTATTATTATTATTATTATTATTATTATTATTATTATTATTATTATTATTCCTACTATTTCGATATAGGGTTAATAGAGGCAATATAATCGCTTAATTTAGACCCTCTCATTCATGATAAGCCAAAATTTGTTGTTCATATCAATGTATTGACATACTATATAGGTCTGACGAAAATATGAAATATACCACTATTAAATTCACAATGTTTGTGAATTACAAATTCAAGAAAATCCTTTTGATGAATATATCACATACGAACCAAATAGTATATTTTGTTTATGTCACGTTTGGTGCGTTTGCTATATAATGATACACACCACTTAAAGGAGTTTAATGTTCGGGATAATTGATCGATTGAGTGATGTTGAGTAATAACTGAGAGTTTACACAACTGTTTAATTTACTTCTATTCGCTTGTCATGCTTACATCACATGACGTGACTATAAACAAGTTACATTCATTGCCATTTTTGCTAACCATATTGATTTATAGCATGAAATACGAATAAACTATACCATTACTACTCCAGTAGTAGATATGGGACAGGGTTTTTCATTACGGTAGTGTCTTCTTTATAATAAGTGCCACTTTAATTATCGTTGAAGCCAGTTATAGTGCGAACATAAGCATCACCTCCATCAAAACAATCAATCCCAACACCGCCTTCATTAACACGGCCAAAAACAAAATCATCGTCACCGTCACTAACTCCATCAATGCAACATCAATGAACACAATGCTCTACCCTTCATCACTTCCATCAACATCACCTTCATCAACAACCGGCATTAAGTAACTGAGCCCCGGAACTAGCAATGACAATGGGTTCCAGAATGGACATTAAATCAGTTGCAACTGTTCCTGATGAGACTCAAGCGAATTTTCTAAACGTAGTGGAACCTCTAGGACGTACACCACATTGTCTAAGTGTAACGGGTGGCTGGACTCCAGTTGGAAGAAATGTGCTTCTATCAATAATGACTCTAAGTTGTATTTGAAAGAGTTCTGCCCGAATTTCCATTATTTGTTTTGGATATTTATGTTTCGTGTTTGGGTTATCAACTGACCGATTTATATCATGGAAAACGCCGGATAACTTGGTAGCGCAGTAAGGTTTCACTACCGTTAACCGGTGACTATGTTGTACTAAATTATAAACAAATACTACTCGTCGGCATACAGACCCATTGTTTGAGTCGTCTCAAATGTTGAAACTAGATGATTTATACCAGTACTCATCTGCTATGTTCATGTATAATTACACCAACAACAACCTACCTCGTTCGTTTGATAATATCTTTTCGTTAAATAAGGATATTCAAACTATCTATGTGACACGTCAATCTGATCGTATATTGTATATTCAGGGATGTCTATCAAATTGCTCCAGTAAACTCCCACTGTATAGCTTACCTCAAATATGGAGCAAATGGACAAACATTTTTCCAGGTGTCACGTCTCGGGCCCAATTCAAATGGCCCATCAAAACATCATTTGTTCTTTCCTACCCCGACCCAGGTCAACAAATGTTTGAACCAATGCTGTCCAGATTGTCACTGAGAATTATTGCTTTTGTTAGTTATGTGTATATATCGTTGTACTGTCCTGTACCTTGATCAAGCCATGTATTATCATTGTGAACGTATCTAGTTCAGACAATCCCTGGGATGTTCATACTTCTGTTCATGCTTCTGTTTCGGCGAGACGCAGACCAAACATAACACGACACATAAACATGAAACATCAACATGAAACATAAACATATGCCATAGTTTACTGATTTTAGTATATGTTCAAGGGCCAGTAGGAAGACAGCTCAGGCTATATTGGTCCTTCCATTTCTCGTCAAACTTTATATTACCTGTACCTTTAGTAAATTGCTATACATTATCTGTAAATTGTTATTATTGTATATGGAAATTGTAGATAAACTACTACTACTTCTGCTACTCCATTGTGAAGTGTTGCTACATCGTTTTTAATTCAATCATTCGACTGTTTCTATATGAAGGCAAAATGTACACAAAACAGCTTTGTCGCGCTTATCAACAGTGAACAGTTAAAAGACGATTACAGGGACCTAATTTGGTATTAGCCAATATTTAAACCACTGACATGTCCTGCTTATTGCGAAGTGTGATGTCAAATCGTACCTTTGTATGATGGACCTCCGATTACCTATGGGCATGACATATTTGGCAAAAAGGCTGATGAGTAGCACAATATTATTCAATATTTGTGGTTTATTTACACACACAGACACACACACACACACACACACACGCGCTCGCGCGCGCACACGAACGCACGCACACACGCGCAAATGGGGGCATTATCATGGCAGGAAATCGGGTCCTTATCAAACGTTGGTGGTAGGTATATATATAAAGACATAGTATCCGACAGTGATACAGAATCATCTAGTAATGTTTTGCTTACACAACTATATATCAATGTTCAGTTTATCAAGATCAATCAACATATATTCGCCTATATTACTTATAATGTTTATTATACTCGTTACTGTAACATAATTTAAGATAAGAGTAATTTGGACCAAAAATACTGCTTTATGTAAAGCGATACCTCGATGTTATTCTTTAAGGGACGGAGAAGATTAGTATCATGTCCATGGTAAGGGATTAATCAATAAAAGGGTGAGAATGTAGACGTCTGTAAGATGTGATCGAAGAGAAATCTAAATTATTTGGTAGAAGTTCTATAAATTGCGGTAGTAGTAATAGCAGTAGTAGTAGTAATAGTAATACTAGCAGTAGTAGTAGCAACAGTTGTAGTGGCAGCGGTAGTAGTAGCACTTGTTATTGTTTCTGTGAGTTTAATTTCCCTATTTAAAAGCTAATTATTTACAAGCGCTTATCATTGAAAACAAATTAAGACTTTAAAAAGTCAACCCTGGAGCAAAAACTACATTTGTCACAATAGGTATTATTCTAATAATCTAGAGTGGAATTGGATGTGTAAAAGTGGTCCTTCTCATACATGGTCGGAATGGACAAGTTGGGGTAAATTTAGTGCCACCCGTGGACTAGGAATCATTAAAAATCAAAGATGTCCAGGAAATCCTATATTCTACATGGACAGGAATTCTTCTTACGAAGTCAACATTTGTAATCTGGTTTTGTGTTCAAGTACATGTGACATACCAGGAGAACATCCACACATTCTGATGTGCAAGTCCACAATGGCAACTCGTTGCCGTTTAATATATGGAGTTGTTCATTTCAAACATCATTAATACCCGATGTGTGTGGATCATTTCTCAGTGCCTTCTGGTATTACAATAGTATATTTGACTTATTATTATATTTAACTTATTATTATTGACACACTTCTTTTCCTAGAGGAGATGTTTGTGATGAGATGTCTGGACAAATCTTAAGTTATCGAGTTCGAGTTTACCATATTTTTCTTCATAAACGTCGCAATTATTAGAAAACATTGTCGCCTTTTGAAACGTAACACGAAACATTTAATGTATCGCAACAATTTAACCATCTCAAGTCTACTAGTAGTGTTCATGGTGAGAAGAAAAAAACATCATCACCTTTTAAGTTAATCGTTCACGCCGCTTGGTTTAGATGCAATCGACAATTAGTTATGCCTGCTGAAATATGCAGCTGAAATATGCCTTCTACGCAACCGCAAGGACTAATACGAGCAAGTTTACCAACGCCCTTGATAAAACCCACCGATGGGAGCTGTTTGAGAGGTACTTGCCGATTTGGGAGGGTGCCTTCCGTTTATTTTAAAATTACCAATCCGGCACTTCTGTTAAATAGGGAGATAACACTGGTAATAAATTTGTTTACACTGAATTTTATTTTCCAACGTCCTCGAACCTATATAACATCCTGCTGCAGGTAACTATTAGCACATATAGGAAGAAAGCATACAGAGGTTGGAATATTCCACCTTGATAAATTTCGCATCACACCATCAGCAGATTAAAACAGAATATATAACAAATGCATTCGGCAACAAACAATGCAGATGTGCATGATAACATTATGATGGCAATTCAAAAATAAAATAATTTTGAAGCTATCATTGGACGTTTATTTGGTCTTTGACAATTTACGGTGAGTATTATTGTGAATGAAGGTGGTAGTTTGCTTGAGATGTGGGGAAACATAAAAATATACGTTGATATACCAGTAAATCAGGAATTTTGAATATTCCAAATGATTTAATCTCTGACTAAGTGTAATTATTGTACTGTGCATTGTATATTACACAATCGCTCGATTCTGCAATCTAATTAAACTTTTAAAACCTAATGGGTTGGCATTTCGCCAGGCTGTGATACCTTATGCAAACTGAGATTGTATCAATGCAACGTTCTGAGCCAGTAAGTGGATAACGTACGGAAAACTTGTTTCACACAAAACAAAACCCCATAAATGTATTATATACATGAGTATATGCAATATTTCTAGATTAAGTATTCGTCTATTTAAATGCTATGAAATTTGCAAAACATTTCACTGCATTTATTCCCAATTAAATCTCGATTTCAGTGCCATTTCAGGTAATATTCAGCATTAGGTCTGATTTGAAAATGTTAATATATAGAAGGGCAATTCTGCCATAACGGTCTGCTAAAGCGCCGATGTAATAGTGACGAGTAGGTCATAGTATTTATTGGATTTGTATGTTTATGAGGTATTTGACCCTCCAGCAAATATCACAAGGCATATTATGCTGCGGTTGAGAAGTTCCGTTTTCTATGCGTGGAGACTGTATGTTTCCAGGTCCATGCGTTCTAAGAAAAGTTGATCTAGAGCTGTATATTCCGTGCACTATTTGCGTCTTTGGAGGCACGCCGTTTAAGTGTTTGGCCTGGTTATCCAGCATTTAAATGACTGTAGCAGACACAGTACGCTCTTAAAGCATGTACTCCTGACTCAGGAATAGAAACACTGCATCGCATCTCGAGCGGTGGCTTTGGGACACAGCTGGGGGTTGGGGGGTTTTTATATAACAATTATCCCTGAAGAAACGTCCAAGTTTGAATTCAGGGTTAATTTTGTCCCTTTATTATACAGCTAAAAACACACCCCCAAAGATTGAGGTTCTTTTTCTTTTAAATTTTTAATATTTGATAAAAAGGGGTTAGTGACGAGTAGGTCATAGTTTTTATTGGATTTGTATGTTTATGAGGTATTTGACCCTCCAGCAAATATCACAAGGCATATTATGCTGCGGTTGAGAAAGTTCCGTTTTCTTCTGGAATGTATTTTCCGTCCGCGTTCAAGAAAAGTTGATCTAGAGCTGTATATTCCGTCACTATTTGCGTTTTTGGAGGCACCCCGTTTAAGTTTTTGGGCCGGTTATAGAAAATGATGTACAGACCGACCTCTTAAAGTTTTCCCCCGCTGGGAAAAACACTACCCACCGAGCGGTGGATTGGACACATCGCGGGGTTTGGGTGGGGTTTTATATAACAACTTCAGCCCCCTGAAGAAACGTCCAGAGTTTTATTTAATGTTCGAGATTATCGTCCCTTTGCCTTATTATACACAGCTAAAACACACATTCCCCTAGAGATTGGGGGTTTGTTTTTTTTACCAATTTTTTTTTGATTAAAGGGTTAGTGGAGTGTTAAATTTTTTGGGATTTGTATGTTTATGGGTTTTGATCCTCCAGCAAATATCAAAAGGCATATTATCTGCGGTTAAGATGTCCCTTTTTCGTGGAGACTGTATTTTTAACCCACGTTCTAAAAAAAGGATCAATGATATTCCGTGCACTATTTGCGTCTTTGGACACGGTTTTAAGGGGGTTTGTTTTTTAGTTTAAATTTAGAACACAGTACGCTCTTAAAGCATGTACTCCTGCCCCGGGAATAGAAACACTGCATCATTGGGGTGGCATTGGACACAGCTCGTGTGGTTGGTGTGTTTTATATAACAAGTTTAGTTGTATATGTAATTCA
Source organism: Paralvinella palmiformis (assembly GCA_025642065.1). Lineage (NCBI taxonomy): Eukaryota > Metazoa > Annelida > Polychaeta > Terebellida > Alvinellidae > Paralvinella > Paralvinella palmiformis. Next base: position 264,568 of record JAODUP010000443.1, on the reverse strand, counting down.
CCTTAGTTGTTTGTGGGAATAGAATTATCTTTCCTAGGTCCAGTTATGTCCAGTTTGTACTATGAGATTCAAGATTTGCTCTAATCTGCTTGTCATAAATAACATATAAGAACTACAATAGTAGACGTTAGGTCAGGTTTGAAAATGATAGCATAGTTCAAACAGTACGGAAGCTATGACGCGCTATTACGGTCTGCTTCAAGGCAGATGTCAGTCTTTTAATAGCAATTAAGATAAACAGTTTGAATAGTAGTCGCTTCATGACGCCTGCCCGTTGTAAAAACTGATCTTTGAAGACAGTGACAATGTGGTTTATATAGTATTGCTTTGAAGAAAGATACAGCAATTGAAAAATAGCTATCAATAGGGCTGCGTAGATAATTAATCTAAACATTCTCACTACTGCCGTGATTTGACTTGGGTGTTCTACTCCCAAACTCCACGGCTGTAGGTGATTCGCTTTTTGTTTTTGCTTGGCGGCTTAGGGACTGGTGAGACATTACACATGTCTCAGCAAGAAAAGTAGCCACTCTGGATTCAGTCCCCTGAAGAAACGTCCAGAGTTTGAATTCACGGTTCGAGATTCTCTGTGCCTGTGCCTTATTATACACAGCTAAAAACACACACACACACACACACACACACACACACACACACACACACACACACACACACACACACACACACACACACATATATATATATAAAACGACATAGTATCCGACAGTGATACAGAATCATCTAGTTATGTTTTGTTTACACAACTAAATAGCACCAGTTTATTAAGATCAATCAACACATTCATTCTTCTATATCACTTATAATGTTTATTATACTCGTTACTGTAGATAAGAGTAATTTGGGCCAAAAATACTGTTTTATGTAAAGCGATACCTCGGTGTTATTCTTTAAGGGACGGAGAAGATTAGTATCATGTCCATGATAAGGGATTAATCAATAAAAGGGTGAGAATGTAGACGTCTGTAAGATGTGATCGAAGAGAAATCTAAATTATTTGGTAGAAGTTCTATAAATTGCGGTAGTAGTAATAGTAGTAGTAGTAGTAATACTAGCAGTAGTAGTGGCAGCGTTAGTAGTAGCACTTGTTATTGTTTCTGTGAGTTTAGTTCCCCTATGTTAAATCAGATCTCACACTGGATGGCCTGATAACTATGTGTTTTGTTTTATATTTATTTAGAGATAACTCATTAACAAAAAACACTTGAAAAGACTATCTAATTGATCGCGGACAATTAAAAAAAACTGCTTCTCCGAAATGATTGATTTTAGTCGAATAATCGGATGAATCATTGAGTGATTTCGCTCAAATTGATGCCTATTCAGAATATGATTTGTATAAATAATGCCATTAGCTGATTATACCTGGCTCTATATAATACTTTTGAACATAGTAGCAGGAGGCTAACTGGTCTATAATTTATTAGTAGTGACTGATCAGAGTATTTAAATAATAATAATAATAATAATGTATATTTAATAAAGCGCCCTTACTAGCAGGAGCCATTCAAAGGCGCTGTACAAATAATATGTAATATAATAATACCCCAAATAATGTCTGTAAAAACCCTGTAATGATTTAAAAGATAATAATTATTTATCTGTGAAAGCGACCTTAAATAGGTGTGTTTTTAGAAGAGACTTAAAATTTCCAAGAGACGACGCATTTCTAATATTTGCTGGCAACTTATTCCACAAAGTGGGGGCTGCAACACTAAACGCACAATCACCATATGACTTGAGCCGAGACACTGGCACCTGCAATAGTATCTGACTGGATGACCTGAGTTTTCGGGATGACTTTCTAATGGAAACCAGTTCACACAGGTATTCTGGCGCCATATCATTAATAGATTTATAAGTTATTAACAGAATTTTAAAATGGATACGCTGTCTAACAGGTAGCCAATGTAGTTTTTGAAGAATTGGGGTGATATGATCATATTTTCTAGTATTTGTTACAACGCGAGCTGCACTATCCTGCATTCGCTGAAGGCGATTAATGTTATAATCAGATATGCCATATAACAAGGAGTTACAATAGTCTATACGAGATGTAACAAAGGCATGAACTACAGTTAAAAGTGATTCTTGTGTCAAGAATGCTTTTAAACAGTGGATGTTCTTAAGATGGTAGTAGGCAGCTCGGCATACTGATGTGACATGTTCATGCATGTTAATACATTGGTCAAAAATAACCCCTAGATTTTTTACTGACCCATTATACTGCAGCCATCAGTAATGCTGGTGTCTTTAGGGATTTAACACAATGTGGTGATGCCAAATATAAAATATTTGTTTTATTATCATTTAGTTTTAGAAGATTTTGAGTCATCCATAGCCGAATATCGGCAATAAATGTTCTAAATTCTTCAAGGAAGAGGAGAAATGTAACTCATTGTCAGGATCCAGTGATATATACAGCTGTGTGTCATCAGCATACAAGTGACATTTAACCCCAGATCGCTGCGCAATGATTCCAAGAGGACAGGTATACATTGTGAAAGCCAGAGGACCAAGAACTTAACCATGTGGTACATCTAATAACAAAAAACTGAACGTCAGATAAAATACCAAGAACAGACACTCTCTAGGAGCGTTGTTCCAGATAGGATCTAAACCATTCAAGTACTCTACCTGACAGACCAAACATGTCTTTTAACCTAGAGAAAAGTACATTATGGTCAACTGTATCAAATGCAGCAGACAGGTCCAGAAGAACAAGTATTAGATATTGATATAATAAAGTAAATATTGGCACACCTTTTGCTATTTTTGTTTTAGCTGGAATTATATCTATTTGTAATGATTGATTAGTAATATGGGTTGTTGAGTTAATTATGCGTATGATTATTGCTTTCGTTCATTTTATCGATATTTTACCCTGTCCAGAATTTGATTTGGGTTCAAGTTTAGTAACAATGTCAATTGTATCTTGTGGCGCCACATATTGCATAAAAGTGGTATTACTTAGCGGTTGTGCCAAGAATTAGAAAGTTTTAACGGCGGAACGTTATGACTTGTACGCGATCCTATGTTGACAAAGAATACGTTAAACGTTTCAGCTATTTCATTTTTGTATGAAACTGAAATATTATAAATAAGAAATCTTCGCTGGGAAGGGGGAGTTCTTTATTGGTTTATTATTCAGAATACTGTATGCCTTTATTTATCTTGAATCTCTAGCACATCTCTAATACCGGAGTTTGGATCTTGGTTTATGTATAATCAGGTAATATGTATATTACCTGAAATGTTTAGGTGACGTGTATTAAATCTGGCTTAGCAATACACGTATTACCTGAATATTTACGATACTATACATATTAGCTGATTGTGTAGGTGTGTATTAGGATAATCTAAAATAGTAACTGCGCAGTATAAAAGGTTTCTACATAAACCTCGTTGTTATAAAGGTGGTTGGGGACTTTAGTGCTGGTAGCCTCGGGCGGACATGAACTCAGCCATCTAAAACGTTCTTTTAATAATGAAAAATATAAACAAACAGCAAATCTGTATACAACAAAAATTAAAGCACACGCGGTAATCTTAATGTCTGTTTTTCCACGATTATTAATTAACATCAGTGTCAGGTGCTTTTCACAAGACAACTGTGATGAGCTCCTCGAGGCGGCTTCAGACAAAAGTTTCTTGGTAAAATCGTTGGATGACGGTTTTGCCAATTTGCCGCATTATTTTCTGAATATCCGCAGAAGTGTCGTCCAAATAAAATGAATGTGATAAGCATAATTAGGAAGAACATCAAGTTTAGCATCTTCGTTTTGAATGGCAGTATGTCAATTAAGTCCTCAAATAATGTCATACTATACATTTTATCAGTTTATTCGCGATGTCATACTGAGGTGTCCTATTCGCAATATAATGAGTATAAATACTCATTTTAGTCTCTTTTTGATCCGGCATGACGACATAGCTACGGAAGGCTGCCATGGCTACCTTTAAACTTACCCGATAATCCGTGATTATTTGAGGTTAGGTCGCTGTTCAGCTGCCACTCACCGTAAGCTCGAGGAATACATTACTAATTAAATCAGAAGAAAACAACCTATCTAGTACTCCATCCTCGACAGGGTCAATATTGTAAAATATCCGAGTGCTTCACCGAACAACAACAACAACAACAACAACAACAACAACAACAAAAGAATATTTATATTTGTAAGTTTCTTTTGATATCATACAATCAAATAGAATCCCCACAAATGCCAATATTAACAGAGAAACAAGCTTCACTGGGGTCAGAAAACATCATCCTATTTCACTAATGCGCACTTACAGTCCTTTGGATTGCGTTTGGCATATGTATCCATTGTACACCTTCCCAATGAGCATATGTTCAGTTAACCGGGCAACTTTAATAACTGATTTCAATAGGATTAGAAAGTTTCTATTACTTCATCTAGGAAGCTAAGTTGTTTACCTTCTTAATTAGCAATTTGAGCTATGGAATTACTGCTATAACAGATGGTAATGAAAACATGATAAAATAGATAAACATGTTCTTATTATTATTATTATTATTATTATTATTATTATTATTATTATTATTATTATTATTATTATTATTATTATTATTAGCAGAGCAGAGCAGCAGCAGCAGCAGTAGTAGTAGTAGTAGTAGTAGTAGTAGTAGTAGTAGTAGTAGTAGTAGTACTATTAATAGCACCAGCAACACCAGTGTTAGTAGTAGTAGTAGTAGTGGTAGTAATAGTAGTATAATTAAATTAGAGCTAATCATTAATCTATAAAACATCAGGGTTGACTATTGATGTATCTTATTTTTTTCATATTAATTCTCCAAAAATGGCCAGAAGGGTGACACTCGTAAAGTGTACTCTAGAGAATGGTTACGTCATATCAGGATAAATGACGTCGTACCACTATCACAAGAATTGTTTTCATGCAAATTCGTCAGAGAAAATTCTTGTCAGAAAAGTCATAGAATATTAATTATTTCATCAAATATTATGATATATGATACGATGCTTTTTTTATTATGATCACGTAACGCTTGTACTAAATTATCTTTTTGGAATAAAACAATGGATTCTGAACTGGTATTTGCTAATAACGTATAGACCCATGGTTTGACAGTAACCTATGAGTTAATTATGTCCTGTCCTGACCAACAGAACATATATATTTGTCAATCGGTAGGATAATACATTATGATCATGTGTATCAAAAACAACGTCTAAAGGTCAAATATGTTTAGTCCTAAATAGACGGTGTTTTAGTGAACACATATTTAGCAGTTACCCTATTTAGGATCCGGTGTTTGAGGATTCATTCCATTGTTCCCAATGCTTTAAATGCATAATGCGTTATATAACTGTTTGAACTTCCATTATAATGCATGTCAATGCAGCGAAACGCAACTGAAAATCAAAGCATGCTTCCTGAAAATCGCAATGCGCAATAATATTTCGTTCGCTTCACTATGTTTAAAAGTAAATCAAAAATAGTTTTTTGTTGTCGATTGTATTGGAAAGGGTCTATTACTGGCCAGTGCTGGCTATACCAAAGTTGGAAAGGTCATTTTCAAATCAAATACATAATCAAACTGACAGGACATTGTCTGCACGAGAACCTGTTGTTATTATGGATCTTACTAGTTTAGCGCGTTAAATATTTTAAATAGTAGCACTTAATTTGTCGCAGGTGGAGTGAAGTTGGGGCTGAATAAGATAGAAGTCTGATATATTAGGTATACCAGGTTCATAAAATATGTCGGATATTCTTTAGTTGGAGTATTTGGAGTTTGTATGTTTGTATTATTATGTTATGGAATGGAACATGTTCTTGTATTAACTGCACGCATTGGTCATTGAAATGTATGTAATTTCGATGTCACCTATGCTTTAAATCACAAAATCATATTTCATATAATCATCTGTTATTATTGGCATCATACGTTTTCGTCTGTCATCGTCTTCCTTTGCCATACGTGATCATTCGGTCAATAGCTTTTAGCTAATGATTCCTATTGTATTATCTATCTATCTATCTATCTATCTATCTATCTATCTATCTATCTATCTATGAGCTGATATTAAGTAATTCCAAACTAATTCCAGATACATTCATGGACGCCCGTTGATCGAGGAATCGATGTAGCTCACCTCGCCATCTTACAGGTAGAAAGACGTAATATGTTGTATATGTGCTGTCACAATGAAACATTAGTATATATCCGTGTATATAAATGTTCCAGATAACATGAGGGGCTTTCCGTACTTAGCACTTACTTCAGTTGTTCAGAACCTAAATCGTTTTCTTGCGTGGTTTTAAGGCAGATCGATTATAAATATAGAATAATCCTATACCGTCAACATGGCTGCTTGTCATGAATCTTAATTGGCTGTTCACACCTTATGAGACGATCTACAAGAAACAAATTAATCATTTGTTTGAAGGCTACAGAATTAAGCCAAGAAGTATGACTATCTTGAACGACTTATGTTGATCTTTATGCGTATCTCGTTTGGAGTTCGCCTCATGCAAGACAATACAAAACGATATGCTAATGACCACGTATTAAATATTATTATTAATAATATTATTAATATTATTATTGTTATTGTTATTGTTGTTGTTAAACACCATTAATTATTTCAAAAGGTTGATTCAATGATTGTCGTCTGGATACATCTGTACCTGTCATCTTGTTAGTTTTACATTTAACAAAAGATAAAGATTATTATTACCTTTCAGTGAGTTGAGAATTTTCAGGGTGTAATAAATAATGTGCACTAATAATCCGAAGTTCGAATACCGAGATAGCGCTAAATGGCACCGGTTTCTAAAATCCGTTACAGTGATATTACTTTTTTTACAAAAGTAAGCAAAATCCTTAATCTATATAATCTTCGCATAGTTCGTCCTAATCTTGTTAACAGCGAGAGACACGTACGAATCAAAAGGTGCACACAAAATGTATATCATAGTGCTGTTACAGATAATGTCTATATAACACGATAATTTACGCCCTCTAGGCATAATTGTGATCAACGTCTGGGCACAAATGATTAATATTATATCCTTACTATATCCCATACGCAGTCACATCTATAATATTGAAACCTATAGCTTCACCTGCATATATGCCAATATAAGGTCACATATATTAGACCGTATATTCGAAAAATACACAAAATCATCGATATGATTCTCATTTAATCAATATATTTTAACTATAATAGGTGATTTCAACACATCCCGAACACTGCAATTTATAGATTTGTTGATGGAGGTTGGTTGATTTACGGGCGGTAAACACACACACACACACGCACAGACACACGCACACACGCACGACACACACACACACACCGCGCGCGCGACACACACACACACACACACACACACACACACATATATATATATATATATATATATATATATATATATATATATATATATATGTACATGTAACGGTGTTTCTATGTCACACCAACAGATAAGTTTCACATATCAAAATCCTCTCTACCGAACATCATGAAAACTCGCTTTATAAAACTTTAAATAATTATTTTTTGTAAAAACTAAGTTCTGTACTGGTGAAGAGAACATCTGCATATTGTGTAATCTTAGTAGCAACAATGATTTTGGCTGCTGACAACCCTAAATGAATATTGTTCTAGATATATGTTGTACAGTGACATTAAATATATTTACCTCATTAGCCCGTGCATGATGCGTTTCAAACGCTCCATAATTCATGTCTTAGACACATTCCATTTTACGTCTCACAGATTGCTCTGTTGTTCTTCCGTCCTTCAATTATAACCATTCAATATATTGTAATAATAGCCCAGTAGTTAACAGTCTGTACAAGTTGTTACTTGATCGTATGTGTATATAACGGCAGCTAGTCCTTAGGTAATCGTTAATAATTATGGTCAAGATATCGATGTTCTTATAAAGGCTAGTGTCTATGCTTATTATAGTAGGTTACGCAAATAGTTTACAGGTAATCAGTGCAGTGAACAGATGGTTTTGTTATCCGCACGCATCTAAGAAATGCCTTTTGAAATAAATGCGAATTTATCACACGTATGCGAATAAGTATAATTTACACCCATAAATGGATTTTAAATATAATACATAACATACATTAATGTGGACTGTTCTAACTAAGAGTGTCATAAAGTATTTCTTGTCTAATAAAATAGTCGTGTCTGTTGTTTGGACATACGCAGACACGAACACACACACAAACAGATACATCTTCACCGACAGACGAAGGAAATACCTGCTCCTTATTAATCCCACAATGAACACCATCAAGACGGCGGTGAATTGTGGTGAGAATGAAATTTTGATAAAAATTGCCTTTAACATATTAGTATTACGGTTATGATAAAATAATATTTATAAACAACACGAAGAACCGGCGTAGCTTCAAACGTTTTGGGTTTCTAAAGGATAATGAGAGGCATTAATTTAATACATCTAGATAATATAGCGAATATTGCATAATAATATTATGAAGAGATTATGACGCATTTGAGACAACTGTATTATATATTCTAGGAATGGAAATTTAAGTAAATTATATGTTTCGTATGTGAATAACAAAAAAATGCTATACGCGTCTAACGTTTTACAGGCTGTCACAAATAAACTTCTGTTGGCGTACAGGTAGCTTAAAATAACTTTATATACTAGCTCAGCCATTATTTATCAGTTAGTTCAGATAACAGTGTAGTAATGTTTTGACATCTATATTTGACTGCAGAACAAATATTAAAGAATTTATATATTTCTGCCATTTTAATTTATTGGTAAATCTGTCACAAACAGAATCTTGGTAAGTCAGTAATCTGAGTATATCGCAATAGATCGTCCGATTTATTTCTTGATGCGCAGAAAAAAAGAGTCATGCTACATCTTTTGGACGTACACACACCCACTTACACACACGCGCACCCACAAGCGCGCGCATGTATACACACACGCACGCATACACTTAGACACACACACACACACACACACACATACACATACATACGCATGAGCACGCACGCACACATGCATACTTAGATGTAATTTTATATATTATATGTCATCCTCATGGAGTGAGTAAAGTTTAGAAATTAATTATTTTTGTTTTTGGATTGAAATATAGACTTACTCTCAGTACATTTGTGTTCGTTCAATAATATTTTTTTAAATTATAAAATGTATTAACTGCACACACACACATACACACACACACACACACACACACACACACACATATATATATATAATTACGCATACAAATTATTACCTGTTGGACAAGTTTCTCTGAGTAATAATGATGCTACGTTTATGGTGTTGATGTTTATCATTTATTATTATTATTATTATTATTATTATTATTATTATAGTATATGTAAAATAATACAATAAATAACCCAACTATTACTACTACTTTTTCTACTACTACTACTACTACTACTACTGTTACTACTACTGCTGTTACTAATCAATACGATTTACAAGGACGTCACTGAAAACTAGCTAGCGCCAATAATGTATTACTAGCTTTACGTGTTTTAATCCGTCATAAACAAGCATTTTATTATGACGTCAGCTGTTTATCAATGATTGATCTTTCCTAGATAAAAAAAACCCAAACAATCCACTAAACCTGTTTCCATTGATAAGTGAACTCAGATAAACACAACCTAGATCGTGTTTCGTGTAATCGTATCAACTGTCTACCGAAGACATTGTTTCGGAAGAGGTTTCGTCAGCCCCGTCAATTGTTGGAAGACGCCATTATTAAAATCAGCTGAAATTATACTTACTCCTGCTAAAGAGCTTAGATTAGCTATAAAGTCCACAGTAATCAACGGTAAACAAAGATCGATTTTGTGTACGATATTTATTGCCCGTTTCACTTTTCCAATCGCGGGCGGCTCGTAACTCGGCGCAGAACGTCCCCGTTGTACGCCACCTTAACTATATAACACAGCTATCAAGGGCACACCGCCTAGAGACACGAGACGACGCTTTGTCCGTTCTGTCGTGTGTTAGAGTAATCGGTGGGTCTGTGACGACCCGGATATCGGCCAGGCAGCGAATTGGCTGATTGTCCACCGGAACGAGGCCAGTTATACGTCACGTGCGACTTGCTGCGCGCCGCGTGCAGCAGATGCAACCGGCTGTCGTCGACGCTGTGGTGTCCGTTAGGCGGCACCGTCGTAACGGCGGTGGCCGCCTCGGAGAAGAGGATATCCGGGCCTCGCTGCTGCTTCAGACATCTGCAGAAGAGCCGACTGAAGGTGCGCCGGAACTTGGTGCTGAACGCCGAGTATAAGATGAAGTTCACCGAAGCGTTGATTATGACGAAGAGGTTAAAGACGTTGGCGGTGATGGTGAATAGGCGGGTGTTCACCGGTGTGATGGCGCCCTTGTGCGAGTAGTAGGCGAGCAGGATGTTCTGGATCGCCTGAGGCGACTGACAGATCAGGAACACAATGACGACGGTAATCAGCATCACCGTGATTCGGTGCTGGTCGCGACTGTGACGCTCCTGGCGTTCGCTGCGTACAACGTTCATGTTGGCCATGGCGTGTCTTTGCCGGCTTGCCAACATGACGGCCCTGATTAGCAGCGAGTTGAAGACCAAAAGCAGGATGAGCGGCATGAACGTGAACAGCACCTGGATCAGATAGTTATAGCCGACGCTGAACGAGGCCATGTTGGCCAAGTCTGTCCTCGCTCCCCGATACAGCGTCAAGTTGCCGTCAGGTGTCGCCACCACCTCGGACCGGACCCGCTTCGCGAAGAAATCCGGAATGGTGAGGATGGCAGAGGCCGTACAGACGACCAGGATGACGTACTTGGCCCGCTGGGGTGTGCAGAGAGCCTTGCCCTTCATCGGGTGACAGACGCCAATATAACGTTCGACGGTAAAGGTGAGCGTCAGCCAAACAGCCGTATTAGAGCAGGTGTTGGTAGCTGGTATGCCGAAGTGATACTTATAGTAGTTGTACCACTTCAGACCGGTGACGTCGACGTAATGTTTGACGATCAGCGTAAACACGAAGATAAGGTAGAGGACGTCGTAGACGGCTAGGATGGTCAGATAGTAGTTCGTCGACGATCTCATCCAGCGTCGGGTCAGCACGGCGATGTTCATCACGTTTCCGGTGACGCCGACCGCCAGAACGAGCGGCACCAACAGCCTCATCACCACGAACCGGGTCAGCTCCAGCTGCGACGTCAGCTCGGCGACGCGCATGCGCATCGGGTCGTCGTCGGCGGCGGCGGCACCAGGCGGCGCCTCGGTCGAGTTCAGCGGCATCGCTGCTGCCGGGAGAGTAAAACCGACGGCCGCTTCCGGGTCAGCGTCTCGACGCCATGCTGCTGATGTCACGGGGGGAAAAGGCGGTGTCGCGTGATTAGCGAGCGGAATCCAACTGACTGCTGTGACGTCGTCGATTTGATTGTCGTCAAGAACTTCTCAACTCCTACCGGCCACCTTATCCATTGTAGCATCGATTGGAAAAACGTACCATAACCGAAAATAATTGAACTAAATGTAAAAAAACCTAAAACAGATTATATATATATATATATATATATATATATATCCGTGTGCGTTTGTCAGACGGTGGTCTGATGGGACGATAACATTTTTTGTGCGTTCGTCATCGGTTGGTGGCCTTTAGCAACAGCTGTCGTCTGTCGGAGCTTCAGTTCAATTTGTACATTTGGTTAGTCGGCTCTCGACGTCGTAGGGCGGCAATCGGACGCTGACTGGCGTGGGATCGTCAATAACGGCATTAGTTATAGGGTCATCTGTCGATGGCGCTCCGATCTGTGAACGCTGACGACTAGTGGCCACCTGAAAACAACCGAACGAAAGAGCACGGTGAGGCACGATCGGGACTGGGGTTACGATGGGCGTCTAGTAGCGGTGTGCGGTTTATGAAAGCTGCTTCGTGGCGTTCTGTTCGGTTTATGAGAGAGCTCGACTCGTGTTGGTGTTTGCGGCTAGGCGTTCGTTATTCGTTGACCCGGTCTAACGCGGG
>JAODUP010000443.1:235000-250000 GCA_025642065.1 Paralvinella palmiformis | reverse complement strand
ATCTTTATATGTTTTCATATTCCGCTCTTTCTAATTGACTAGTGGACACAGACATCCACATTCTATGCCTAGACGCACTTTGATTACGTTGTTCTGGTCATTTGGCTCTGGACAGATCTCCGGCGTTTGCAAAATGCTGGCGGCCGACAGGTGCCCGAGGCTATTTATCAGCCAGACGCGGCGTGAAAGGCCTCCCTTTTCATATGCCACTGCGGCCCACTCAGTTTCTTCGGCGAGTTAACGAATGCCGCTCTCGTGGTCGATAATAGAGAAGTGGCGGGCTGCAAGACGGGGATGCTGCGTCACCAAAAATGGCGAGATATAATTAGTTAAGTGGCAACTGGGCATATTTCTACCGCGTCGACGTATGCCCAGAACACCGAGCTCGCAATTCCATGGTACTCTAGATGGCTAAAAAGCGAAAATGTGGAATTTGAAACGGCTGGAAGTAACTGTTACACCAAAAAATGGGAAGGTAATACTTACTGATGCTGATGATTATTCTATTGACCGAATAAGATACATTACCTTGACCGCACTATCTCATATTAAAACGATCATATCGTATCGAGTTTTATTAAATTCACCTGCTCTAAAGAGAGGCTGTACTGCGCTTCCGTGGTATAACTGGTAGCGCGTTGGCTCACAGATCATTCACTACCAACTGATTTCGAATCTCGGTGTTGGCATATCTGAAGGGTGTCTTGCATATTTGACTTCGCTTCATTATCTTTGGATGTCGCTCGGCCCATTTAGCCTAGCATGTGCACAAAACTAGGCGTACAACATCAATCATTATCATCATCGTCACCACCGAGAGATAGAGAGAGAGAGAGAGAGAGAGAGAGAAAGAGAGACGGTACATTGAAATCCAAATTAACTTTGCTTCATTCGGTATGTTGTATATAGAAATTACCGTTATCACTGATTTCGTCAGTGGTTATCTGAAGCTGAATTCGCCTACAAACAATTCCAAACAAAGTGAATGTCGTTGACAAAGAATATTCGATGCAGCTAATGTATCTTTATTATTGTTCCAATTAACTTCAATTTTCGATGCACCTCGGGACATTTATAGATAGCATTTGGGGTCCAACCGCTCCGACAAAATGGACGAATCCGTTTTGATATTTGTAACCAAGAAGCGGTAAACGTGAAGCCGTCGGTAAGGCAAATCTGGCTGCGGTTTGCCAGAAATATCATCTGATATGAATTGATCTGCACCGCAAAGCTAACATATTGCGACGACAGAGCTCACATTACCGGTGATGTAATGCAAACGATGCCACGACAATGGGATTGAGAGAGAGACCCGTACGCTTTTGTAGTCGCTCGGCCCGTAAAGTGTTCGACAGTTCGTCGGAGGTCAAGGGTTTGATATCGGTCTTGTTATTTCGAAGTCTAAATACGTTCTATCGCCGCTTAAATGTAAGTGACGGCCTTCTTTAAAAGCAGCCGAAGTGGACTGCGTGCGTTTTTAATCAAAGACTATGTGGATTGGCGTTCGCAAGCTAATATCACTACGACGACGACTACTGGGCGTTCATGCGGAAGTTGCGTTAAATCAACAGCAGTATCCGTCGGGGATTAACAGGCGTAACTGCACAAAAACTGTAAACGCCCACTAGCAGCTGTATAGGAGACAAACTAATAATCGAAATACGACAGTATCAGGAAGTTGATTTTAAAACTTTTTTGTCTTAGAGAAGATTATGATTATGACAAAACCTTATTTTATTACGATGCAAGAGAAACACACATCATCTTGTTCCGATGCGCACGTCTTGTGCGATGCCATAGGCGGACCTGCGCGTGCGCCGAGATGAAGATGTTTGGGCAAAATGAAGCGAAGCAGTTGCCATGGTTACAAATGGACCTCGCACCTTGAATATAAATCTATAGCAACGCAAACTGATGTCGATATTACCTTGTACAGCATCGTTCATATTACTAAGTGTTTTGAACAATATATATATATATATATATATATATATATATGCGCGTGTGTGTTTGTGTTTGTGTGTGTGTATTTGTGTGTGCGTGTATGCGTGAGTGCGTGCGTGTGCGTGCGTGATATTTGATAGATTTGCCTACTCCATAGGTGTGGCATTCAATCTAATCTGTCACTTACCGTACACATAAAATAGACGATATAACACTGACATATTTGATATTGGCATTCCAAATGACATCTTGGATACCCTGGTATTTACTAGAGAGCCAGTCTTCTGCTAAGTTGCAGGATGCGCGCATTCCAAGAAGCTACAAACCACTTTAGTGAGAGTCCAGGTCGGTCGGTATCTGGTAAACGCCGTTTATCACTTTCTGGGTTGTTTTATCCATTCGTTGGTTAGATCCCGTGGCGCTGATATAATATGGGCTAATCTGGAACTGCCTGGAAGAAGCTATGTTATGCTATGAGTTATTTTCTACATAACAGTGGTCAAGTCGCGAATTATGTTATATAGCATAGGCCAGCTGATGAGTTGATTTATGGCGTATGGGCTGCGGGTTGAGTTGATCTATATATAATAGCAAACGTTTATATGTAGTAAAATTTAAAACCTCTGTTGTCTTGTATACCATATGCTAAGTTAAGCGTTCTGACGACCACATTAGCCCTTTGTAAAGAGCTAGGATACAGAAAGTAACAAGAGTTCTGTTGTGATGGTGTGAACTGGTCCAATAACGTATTTAGATTGATATCATGGTACAATACTGACGCGATTGCGACGATGTAAATAGGTCAGACATAACCTCAGGGTCATATGAGTGGGAAAGATTAATGTTGCTACCGAATGAGTAGGGAGAGGTTGCATATAAATGTTTATAGGTGGAGGTGAAGATATGGCACACAATATCATGTTATTTCAGAAATTATATATTATATATATATATATATAAATATATATATATATATATGTGTGCATGTGTGTGTGCGTGTGAGTGTGTATGTGTGTATTTGTTTGCGCGAGTGTGTGTGTATGTAGTAAAGACCGGAATTATGACAAAGAAAACATGGTACATTAGCTATACTAGGACAATGGTACCAACATTCAGTTGGTTGTGGGTTAGGCAATCAGTGAGTCAGTTATTCAGTTTAACATCTTCATTAGCTGGTTGACTGTTATTTTAGAGCCCGACGTTGGTTGAGAGCAGAGTCAGATGATTTGGTGGGTGTGGCTGTAAATCGGCGATGATATGCGCGTATACAGACCTGTATCTGGCTGCAGAGGAAGACACACATATTTCCACCAGCCTATAAGTATGAGCATATACTTACAGAATCATAGCTGTGCCTACAGATAGTTACATACACATACGGAAACATGCTAACAGGTACCCGCAGCTGTCTGTTCTGCTGGATCACCACAACGCCCAAAATTACCCCAAAGCGTTTGCTGATTAAATATGAGAGTGTTCGTAGGTGACAACAAATGCCAAGTTCATATCTCGTATTTGTTGGCCAACAAACTCAGAGATGGGAAGATCTCTATAGGATTGTGTACAGTTTAGATGGCTACAGGGATTACTGTCGTATACTGGGACTCTTCTGTGATCCAGAAATAGAGGTCTCTAATTGTCTATCGGTGTACCCTCCATTCTTCTAAACTAGGATACGAATCCTGACATCTATGCACCATTCCAACATCGACTATGTTTTCTTTTATGTCTTGGAAATGTCTCTGGCACGCGGCTTTATTGCAATCTTCGATCACTTCTGACCTTCGCCGAACAAATCACTCCAAGTTCTGACTAACTACATCCGGATTGACCACTTTTACGTACCATTATATTGCCCTAAGGATTCCCGATCGTAACTGACATGTTACTGGTATGGATTCAATGAGAAACCTAGTTCGCCGTGTCGCTGATGAGTGGAGCCACAATCGGAATCTCCGGTAGATTGCTCCCCGATGAATAGTCAAAAGTTGATAAACCTATGAAACTTTGGCAACGTGATGAACTATATTTGTTTTCTGTTACAATTTACTCGATTCCTATATGATCTACGAATATGTACTTGTTATATCTGTATACGTTTTGCGGTGAAACATGCCATTGAGATAGAGCTTCAATATAACGAGTTTATTAACAAGACTGTGGTGAGATTGGTAGGTGAGAAGATATCTAATTAAGGTCTAGCTTGTTGCTTCATCGCTTCGGAATAGACTTTGGCCTGTCAGTCGTTCTGTTTAGATTCACATCTTTCCTTTGTACAGATCAGTCCTCAAGAAGTTTAACTTCGTGCTCCACTGGCGCTGAATTTAACTCAAGAGCGAGTTATTTCCTTGACAGCTCTCTCTCTCTCTCTCTCTCTCTCTCTATATATATATATATATATATATATATATATATATACGCATATATATACTTGTGCGTGTGAGTATCTATGTATGTATGTATGTATGTGCGTATGTATGTTTGTTTGTTTGTGTGTGTGTGTGTATGTATGTGTGTGTGTGTGTGTGCGTTTGTGCCCATTCACTAGCATATAAATTAATATAATGGTATATTGTCTTTCAATAATTGTGTGAGTCATTCGACCGTTTTCGGAGAATACTCGCAATTCTATAGCGTACGATTGAGTCAGCTTTAGAGATTTCCTCATTTCAGCTTGAAGTGAACTGATTTCATCCGCTTTTATGTTATCTTTGGCCATCACCTCTTTCCGTCGAGTGGCTCTTCACCGAACACAATCTGATTGAATCTAAGAACAGAGCTATTCAGTTACTATATAAACTAGAGAATAATTTGGTTTACTGGAAAATAACTTAAACTGTATCAAGAATAAACTATGATAGATTGCGGAGAGAACAAGAACAGCTGTTGATGATGGCAGGGATGTATTGAGAGCTACCGTGTTCATTTGTTAAGCGCAATATTTGCCTGCTCCACAGTTGGCGGCAACAATAAGATTATATCGGAAATGGTCAAATCTTCATTAATTAGGGTTATTGTGTTTATGTGACACCTTAGACATGTTATTTGAAACGTAGTATAATTTAACCATCCGAGAACAGGGAGTTAATTGTCTTTATGATAACACACTGATAAGGGATTTCAAGGTAGTTGAGCTCTCTACACGATGTTTTATGTAAGCAACTGACGCAGTATTTTATCTCTGTCACCTGAACCGATGTACCCAACATATATTCCGCAATATTTCCCCACCATCACTCCCCCTTCTCTATGTATCTATCTATCTATATCTATCTATCTATCTATCTATATCTATCTATCTATATATCTATCTATCTATCTATCTATCTATCTATCTATCTATCTATCTATAACTCTTTCTCTCTCTTTTCTCGCCCCCTCTTTCGGTCTCTATCCCTATCTCTATCTCTACCTCTAATCTTATAAGGGCTAGATACTTTGGCGCCAGGTTCAATAAAACAAGTTTTATTATACAAACTCTTACGGAGAAACTAATCATAATCTATGGGATCTCGGTTATGCATACTTCAGCAGTTATCAGCATTAATGTCATGGCATAACAACGCGCAGAAGGCAATCTCTGTCTAAATTCGTATTCATCCACGAACCACAACATTTAGCTTAAACCACGTTTTATATAGCAATGTCATTTGCGCAGAATTCCATCCAGGTCAAACAAACCTATTTGCAAATATGCAAACGATTCCCATCAAATATTAGCACCTGGGTCAATATTACAAGGGCTGGGAGGGGAGGGGGGGGGTTATTTTTTTGTGGTCTTTGTCTCCAAAGCCTAAGCGAGCGGGAATGTAATAAACAAAAGCAATTCACATTTGGTGACCAGAGATAAATAACTTATAGACATAAGACTTAGTGATGACACACGCATCAACTGAAAGATTCATACATCGCTATACATTAGCCGTTCAGGAGAATGTAAAAAGACATTGATACTGCGTTATATTTATGTATATTGCCGTGTATTATTAGTTTTCATTTCCCCTTTTTCGTTGTTTTCAGCAAAACACCCAATTTCCATCAAGTTATTATACTCTCAATCTCATCGCCATTTTTTTTTGTATAGATTTCTTCATAAACATGGCGGCTACTTCCGGCGCCGATTTAAGGACGCAAACCTCCCGAGATGAAACATTGCTTCAATGAACAACTTTGAAAGTGATGTATTAGGCTTCTATTTTGATTCGCGCCGACCGCTCAGTTCGGCGGAAAATGCAATAAAGATGGCAGCTTAGAATACCGTTTGGGGATGAAGATAATCGGATCATTAAATAAGCGAAGTGAAGTGGCCTGCATTCAGTAAATTCTGGTGAAAAAAAAGGGTTTCTGCTGAAAAGATTGAATCGACACAAAGATTGAATCAACAAAAAGATTGAATCAACTAAACGATTGTATCAACACAAATATTGAATCAACACAAAGATTGAATCAACACAAATATTGAATCAACACAGAGATTGAATCAACACACAGATTGAATCAACACAATTATTGAATCAACACAGAGATTGAATCAATACAAAGATTGAATCAATACAAAGATTGAATCAACAAAAAGATTGAATCAACTAAACGATTGTATCAACACAAATATTGAATCAGCTCAAAGATTGAACCATCACAAAGATTGAATCAATACAAATATTGAATCAACACAAGGATTGAATCAGTACAAAGACTGAATTAACAAAAAGAGTGAATCAACTAAAAGATTGTATCAACACAAATATTGAATCAGGACAAAGATTGAATCAACAGCAAAATTGAATCAACACAAAGATTGAATCAACACAAAGATTGAACCATCACAAAGATTGAATCAATACAAAGATTCAATCAACACAAGGATTGAATCAGTACAAATATTGAATCAACACAATGATTGAATCAACACGACGATTGAATCAACACAAAGATTGAGGCAACTAGTTGTACTGTTTTATGGTGGTAAATAATTTCATTCGCGGCTTATTTAAAATAAACATTTATGAAACATATTAAACAGGAAAAAAAGACTTTCAAACTGCGGTGTGACGTCAGTGCTGACGTTGTTTACGATGGTGATCGTACGGTGTGTTTCATCCGTTGACCTTGGTAGTGTTTTGGTGATATTTGATAATGGTGCTATTGTTCGGTTAATGATGTACTACTTATAGCGATACTGATAATGGTGTTGCTGTTATGTTGATGATGTAATCATTTTGGTTATAACGAAAGTTATTCTGTCGTTGTCCTGATGATGTAATACTTTTCGTGGTGTTGATAGTGGTGCTATGTTGTGCTAATGATGTAGTTATTTCGTTTAGTGATGTTGATAGTGATGTCTGATGTTGTGTTGATGATGTAGTACATTTGGTGATGTTGATAGTGGCGCTGCTGTTTTGTTGATATGATGTAGCACTGTTGGTGATATTTATGGTGGCGCTATTGTTGTGCTGAGGATAGAGTACGTTTAGTGATATTGATAATGGTGCTGTTATTGTGCCGATGGTGTTGTATTTTGGGTTATATTGATACGAGTGCTGTTGTAGTGATGATAATGTTGTATTTCTGGTTATGCTTATAGTGTTGTGCTGACCGGGGTTGTTGTGACTGTGATGCTGACGACCAAGATGCTGATCATGACCTAAAATCTTACATGGTGCTATCTTTAGCGTGAACACTGATCACGTTTGGGATATATAGCCGAGGGACGACTCACCAGAGGAATATCAAACACACACACACACCACACACACACATACACACACACACACACACACACACACACACACACACACACACACACACACACACACACACACACAAACACACACACCACTCACTCACTCACCGACTCACTCACACACAGTTAAGAGACTGCTTGGAGCCCCAACACCTTGATGTTTGAATGGGTAGGCGGTCTCAGTGGTGTGAGCAGAAGTAGCATTATAAGCAGTCGTCATAGTAACAATATAATATAGTATTGGTGCGTGTTTGCGATTGTGTCAAACGTCTAATTATTAACATCCTCGCTGTAACATACTCTGAAGTATTACTAATACACCAGCTGATCTATCTCATACACTGGTTGTCTTTGAACAAACGGCAAGCTCCGAACGCTCGCGAACTTTAATACATACATATAGAGACCATCCGCCATCACCTATTATCTATAGACTGGGGGACGGACACTTGACACATGAAAGCATAATGCCGGCTCCATCTACGTAAGAGTTAGCTATCTCGTCATGTCATCGATAGCCGCTGTTGGCAATTAATAACGAGAGTTTATATTCGTGTAAGGTTTACTACCTCAATCTAGTGACTGCACCTTCCTGGAAACAGAAAGAGAAAGATCAGGAAATATACCTGACACAGGTTGACTACCAGACGAACAATATAGATTATAGGGTATATTTTTCCTTATCTAACCGGATACCAGGGTATTTCTTCTTTATATGAACAGTGTACACTTCGGGGTATGTTCTATATTGTAATCCATATATATATATATATATATATATATATATATATATATATATATATACATATATATATATACAACAAAATGCACGCGTATATTGGGTATTTTATGACATTTTGCTAATTGCCTATTATGTTGTAACCTGTAGGGGGATATTCTCGTTAACACTTAACCAGAGACGCTAGAACTCTTCCGAGCTGCTGACAGCTGTTTGTCGACTAGTTGATTAATTCACGCGTCAACAATTAGTATATATGGGGGATGTTGTCTTAGCACTGGCAGTGCCATCATGTCAGAATTAATGAATGTTGGTAATTGATCGTTTTGGTTTGGCAGCGAAATACAGGTAGAGACACCCTGATAGATAGATACAAGAATTGGAAAAGGACAATGATCATATAATGTGAGACGATGTGTTGGCGATCTAAAGTGATATTTAACACATGACAATTTGTGTGATACCTTAGTAAACATGGACTTAACTAGCAATTTGTGTGATACCTTAGTAAACACGGACTTAACTAGCGATTTGTGTGATACCTTAGTAAACATGGATTTAACTAGCAATTTGTGTGATACCTTAGTAAACATGGACTTAACTAGCAATTTGTGTGATACCTTAGTAAACATGGACTTAACTAGCAATTTGTGTGATACCTTAGTAAACATGGACTTAACTAGCAATTTGTGTGATACCTTAGTAAACATGGACTTAACTAGCAATTTGTGTGATACCTTAGTAAACACGGATTTAACTAGCAATTTGTGTGATACCTTAGTAAACACGGATTTAACTAGCAATTTGTGTGATACCTTAGTAAACATGGACTTAACTAGCAATTTGTGTGATACCTTAGTAAACATGGACTTAACTAGCAATTTGTGTGATACCTTAGTAAACATGGACTTAACTAGCAATTTGTGTGATACCTTAGTAAACATGGACTTAACTAGCAATTTGTGTGATACCTTAGTAAACATGGACTTAACTAGCAATTTGTGTGATACCTTAGTAAACATGGACTTAACTAGCAATTTGTGTGATACCTTAGTAAACACGGATTTAACTAGCAATTTGTGTGATACCTTAGTAAACATGGACTTAACTAGCAATTTGTGTGATACCTTAGTAAACACGGACTTAACTAGCAATTTGTGTGATACCTTAGTAAACATGGACTTAACTAGCAATTTGTGTGATACCTTAGTAAACATGGATTTAACTAGCAATTTGTGTGATACCTTAGTAAACATGGACTTAACTAGCAATTTGTGTGATACCTTAGTAAACATGGACTTAACTAGCAATTTGTGTGATACCTTAGTAAACATGGACTTAACTAGCAATTTGTGTGATACCTTAGTAAACATGGACTTAACTAGCGATTTGTGTGATACCTTAGTAAACATGGACTTAACTAGCAATTTGTGTGATACCTTAGTAAACATGGACTTAACTAGCAATTTGTGTGATAACTTAGTAAACATGGAGTTAACTAGCAATTTGTGTGATACCTTAGTAAACATGGACTTAACTAGCAATTTGTGTGATACCTTAGTAAACATTGACTTTATATATATATATATATATATATATATATATATCAGGGGTATGTATTGTGCACAAACACCAAATAATAAGTGAATTGGTCACAATTAATATTAAATACTAAATATTAATATTATCATGGGTCATAATGATAAACTAATTTTGTTCGTGTTCTGTTATGACATAATGAAGTAGCTGTGCACACACCACAGCTAATATGGCATCGGGCGGATGAAGAGTCAAAAATAAGCGTCGAAAGACATTCCATCAGCACAAATCCTGTGTTCGTTTTCGTGTTGAGAAGCTATTATGTATAAATTCGCTGAAAACACATTAATTATAACCGATTTCCTTTATACCAATTCTGTTCTTGCAGCATCATGACCAGGTCGTATTTTGTTTTAGGTTCGATTAATTCACACTTAGAACCAAAACAATGAGTCAAGTAGAAGTCTGGGGTTGTTGACTGAACAATATCATCTGTTGCTCTCATTAATCGATGGGAAAGGCAAAGCTTAGAAAGGTGTATGTTGATAATACTCACTTTGCGTTTCTGTTTATTTAATATGCCATAATTTATTAGCGTTGATCTAAATACTATATAGTTAAAGCAGTATGTATTTTTTTAAATATTTCAATACTCTAATATTTGATTCGTCAAAAGTGTTAAAGATAGAATAAAAACAAATTCTCCAGAATTTACGTAGAGACATTGAAAGTTCTATAAGTTAGTAAATCTAAGCGAGGGGTAGATTATTTGGTTTGAATAGAAAAGGACAAAAAAAGAATATATCTGATATATTTCGACATCGTATTTAATGACTAAAAGGATGCAGGGTAATGTCTAAACCTTTCTCGGGTCCATGTTCAAGCAGTGAGTTCATACCTTAATGGACAATCAGCGAAAGGCTGAAATACACAGACACAATGAGCAATTAAAAGAAAATGGGGAAACTTTCAAGAATATTATTGATGCGGTGTGTTATTTATCAAGGCTAGAACTTCCACAACGAGGTCACGAAGAGTTCCAGTTCTTCATCCAATAGAGGTGACTACATAGAATTACTTAATTTACTAGAAATTATGATTTCCCCATGAATAATCATTTAAGTATTTCAACTAGCAAATGGACTATAGGTAAAAGTCCTTGATGGCATTCCCCATGCAATGTTACACATTGTTATGATCATGCGTTGAACTTAGGTATTCAGAAAGGTCTCTGTAGCATCAATTAGTGAAGAATCTTCTTTCAAGCCTTGATTGGCTTTGGCAGCATTTTATTTTAAGTCTTCTAAACAAGTGCATGATTTACCAAAAAGATTTGAGAATGGTACTACTGGAAAGGCACATGGATTTCCGAGCTTTCAGCATCTTTCCAAACACGTTTGCTCTTGGAAGTTGTTTCTAAACGATCTGGCTACAATTGTGTTCTCTAGAGTATGGTACAGACCAACGTGCATGGTATTATATACTCTTGCATGAAGATAGATGAAAAGTTGTAACAACTTCAGAATCAGAGAGAACATGGATTTGAAGAGCATTGCTGCTCTGTCCAGAAAAAGTGGCAATGAATACAAAAGTTGTAAAAGGCTTAGGGTAAAGGAAGGCGACGCAAATACTTCTTATATTGGGTTACACGGGGATGTAGCACACACCTTATACGTGCAGATTAAGTACAGGTACCTTTCACTTTCAAAGTTTGAGTTTTTCAATTGCTTTTTCATGAGAAATATGAAGTGTACAAAACGTTAATTCGCCGTTCATTTACTAATCAAGCGGAAGGCATTCAATATATTTCTCTTTGATTACATTCATTTAGAAACGAACGTCATGTGCTGTTTGCGTTGCCTATGTCTTCACCCCAACAATGTGCCTAAACTAATTGAGTTGATGATAGAAAACATTCTCGCACCAGCTTTCAACGGTATATTTCGGCTGGGCGAATTAATTCCAGCCAAACTTAGCACCATTGCTTCAACAGAATGCACATTTCCGTCCCGAAAGAAATACATACTTTCATAAGTTCATACAATAAATTAGTTCAAATTCATATCGAACAAACTTATTTTTGTGGTATGTTTTGCCAGATGTTTCTCCTCCGCCTTATGTCCAGGCTGTGACTACTGTCTAGGTTAAATAAATCATTGAATCATTCTACTGAGAATCAGCATCATCAACGTCATAATCAGCGTTATTAATATTATCATGATTATTACTAGTAGGAGTAATAATAGTAGCAACATAATTAGTAGTAGTAGTAATAATATAGTAGTAACAGTAGAAGTAGTAGTAGTAGTAGTGGTAGGGGTGGTAGTAACAATAGAAGTGGTAATACTGGTAGTAGTTGTTTAATCATCATCATCATCATCATCATCTTTTTCTTCTTCATCCTTGTCATCATCGTCAGTCTGAACTGAAATATTAAACGCTTCACTCCAGCTTTGCCAACAGCCAACAGCCATCCCTATTTCCGTATCTACTTAATTATCAAAACCTCTACTGGGCATCTTGAAGATACACTAATTTGTAGCTACATTGTTACGACTAATTAATACCACTTCGCTGACGGGGAGTTAATGGAGTTCATTTCCACAATAGAGTGGTCAGTCCGGAAGATGGACAATACGTAACCAGAGAACAGAATGGCAACAAACATTCCCGCCTCTATTAGTACGTCGAGCCAACAGTTCGGAAGGAAACGATTTTCGGATAGTTCCGTGCGGAAAATTAAGGCTAATTTTGTTTAATCGAAAGTAGCTGTAGTTGAGTTGATCGGGTGTTCAATAGCCATATCTCCTATTATAAGCTAAAGTCGCCGTCATGTATAAGAAATAGTCTTAAATCTCAGAAGATATAGACAAAAGTGAAGAATGTGAAAATTAAGGACACGAGAGTTACTATCTAGGTTGGAGAAACTGAAGAAGCTGAGGTTATGACACATGAGGCAACTAAGAACATGGAATGGTGGAAAGGGGCTAAATGAGAGTTCAGTAATAGGCGAATATAGGAAGTGAACAATAAAGTGAACGAACAGCTAGGAAAAACTGGATATAAGAGGCGAGGAAGTGAGTTATTTAGGAAATACTAGTAAAGTCCGGCTTTTAGAAGCTGTTGGTGTGCGAAAATATCGCTATCACCGTGAACATTTAAGCCAACCTGTGTATTCATACAGCCAAATTAACCAGCAGCAACAACAGTCTCACAAACCACAGCTTTAAGTATTGGAGCAATGAGCTCAGGCAAACATGCTATATATAGTTTCATGAAAATCCGTCCTCAATTGAAGATAAAGGTCAAGGCTTCCTCTTCAATTTTTGTTGTCCCATTGGGAAATCCCATTGTTGTTCCAAACTTCTAAAGAATGCGTATCCTTGCGTAAATTATTGTACGACGCACATTTATCCATTTGTTTCGGTGGGATATTCCATAATTACTGAAGCAGCCATTAGTCGTAGGAAAGGCTAAATCCAACAGACTGGATATGGACTAAGATTTGTTTCAATTTAACCTCACTAATTACTAGCTACTAAATGCAGCTCGCTAAATGCACGTCTTAGCTGGTGGGTGCCTGTATTAGTGGGTGGGGTTGGGCGAGTTAGTATGAAAACAGGATCTCTAGAGCATTCCGGATATCCGTTTTTCCGCGAATACCGGACCGTTTACTCGGAATATTTAAGTCCAGACGACTACGATTACGCCTTTACTACTTAGATTAACAATGACATAGGTCTAAGACACCAACAAAACCTGAATGATTCGTAGGATAGAATTTAAATATTTGGACTCGGCGTGAATTAAATTAGGGCGCCTCCGTGGTCTAGTTGGTATCGCGTTGGATTCCAGATCACTACTACCTGAGTGCGCATCTCGACGTTGGCATATCCGAAGGGTGATTCGTCTTTGACTTCGCTTCTTTACCTTTGAAGGTCGCTCGGCCCATTTAGCCTACCATGTACACAAACGTGGCCATAAAACAGCAATCATCATCAGCGAATACTTCCGGTATCTAACGCAAAATGTGACAAACAACTTGCGACGTTTGAGGAACAATCTTACCAGGGAAGGATTTCCATCAGTATACTGTGAAGCCAAACACATTCCACGCGGCTATACAGTTCTGGGAATAGCTGTTTATTAGTTGTTTAAAGCGTATGTTATGCTAATTACTTGTATAATAATATGCTATCCAGACGGACATATATCAAGAAAGGTTTGATATCACCGTTATTACTAGCCACCTACAAGGTGGCTATATTTGGCGATCAGATAATGATCCCTCCCCCTAGTTATTAAGGCGGCTCGCGTTTGTAACGACTTGCCTACGAATAAACAAACGATTGGCTATCGGTGGGCTTTGGCAGCCATTTCTGTCGTAAGAATTATGAGCCTATTATCGATAGGTCCCCTCTCCCGCATCTCGATGCCATCTACCTTATAAGGTCTTTAGCTTCGTCGACCCATTACCAGGTGGCGCTGTCGTACTTGTTTCGCTAACCGTTGGTGATTGTGGCAGTATTTCCAGCATTGATTTAGATAGTTGGTAATGTATACTGTTATTGCCTTCGTGCTTGATTTTTCCTTGTGTCTTATCAATGACCAATGATCCCGTTGGGAGAAATTAGTATTTTGTGCCTTTGCTCCTAGAGCCCGCGCCCGTAGTGTCCAGACATATTTAGCAGCAAAGTGAGAGGCTACAAATTGTGTTATTTGCCGACGTAAGCGCTCTGTTTTCTTCGATTACCATTCACCTTCCTTATCGTTTGATGTTACTCAGCTAGGCAGCATGTACGGTAGACATAACACGTTACGATTGAAACAATTTTATAGTGCTGTTAAAGCCTGAATTTGATCAAACTATCACAATCTTCACGCAATGGCAACTGCTGGTGAACAAAGAGATCATTATGCAAAATATTAAAATATTACGATGAGATGCCTTTATAGCGACATAGCAACTATTTATATATATATATATATATATATATATATATATATATATATATATATATATATATATATATAT
>JAODUP010000443.1:212500-232500 GCA_025642065.1 Paralvinella palmiformis | reverse complement strand
CATGTGATATGCGCGTCATCTGATTGTCATAGCCGTCTAATGGCAGCGACGATGTTTGTATGCGCGTCTGGGTGTGGAGGGAAGCGTTTACGAGATGACGAGATTACACTGACGTCAGCGGCAGATGGCATTCAGTGCATTAATTACGGACGACAGACATTTCATTTTAATTTCTCAGGTGAATTAATCGGTTCAGATGAAACCAGCCATTTTTTTAACTCGTTTTTTTTTGGTTATCTAGAAAATGTCGGCTAACCGTTGATTAGTTGCTATTCTAATATCTAGACTCGTTAAAGAAAAGAAAAAAACTCGCCAACGGAACACGAATAATGATTCCGATTAAACGTTCAACATTATAATCGACGTTTTAGTGATGATCGCGATGACATCGTGATCGTCATTCTGGTAACGATGAGACATTTCAGTTAACGTTAAAACTGTTAAAGCGGAGACTGATTGGTTTTTGTGATCGAACTAACAAAGCGACGAATGAATAAAGACATAACAAATAAAATAAACCGTAACATCAACATCGGGAGTGGCAACAAGACCGCTAACTGTACGTACTCGTCTGAGTACAAACAACCAGCCATTGGTAATAGAAAAGAAGTTAAAGACTCGCTTAGATAATTATAATTAACTCGGTTTTATTAATAGATGCGTTATATTTAGGTATATCGGCGTCGCGGACAATGCCGGTGAATAGATAATTATATCTTAGCATATCATGCCGCCGTTTCAACCCCCCTCCCCCCCCCGTGGGCGCTCGTGTTACGATTTAGGCACTTGTAGTATATCTAATCAGGCTAATAACGCAGGTATTGAAGCGGGGAACGACGAATAACTACCCAATTGCACACCTGGCTGAATCCTAAACACGTCACCCGAAGTGGCATTTAACGTAGCAACGCACTCGTCAATGTTAACTTCGATCTATGACGATTTACCATCAAATAATGAACGACGAATCGGTAAATTATTATGCAATGGCCTTTTGCAATGGATGGATTTTAGTCAAAGCCGGATGGCTCCTTTTAACAGCGAAGACAATATATATTTTGTTCCTATCTATCGGAGTATGTCCGTTTCACATCGAGTGTCGATCAAAATACAATGTCAATGTTCCTATTTCTATTGTCTTCCCGACTATAACTTATCTTTTGTCCTTCGTCTAACGTCACATTTAGTTTTTGCTTCCAGCAACTTAGTCATCGATATCGTGTCTAAGTCATCCAAAGGTTATGCGCACAATTGGTGATTAGTCGAGCCAGTACTTTTGACACCTTACTAACGAACACATGCGCACGCACGCATACGCACCGCATGCACGCAGGCACACACGCACGCACACACACACGTACAGACATACATGCATCCACACACAGACGCAAGCACACATACACACACATACATGCATACATCCACACGCGTATACATACGCACACTCATACACACAACACACGCACATATAGACACACACACTCAGACACACGCACGCACACATACACCAACACAAAAAGATACACACACACACAGACACGGACACACACACACACACATGTATACACACATACAGACACACACACATGTATACACACATACAGACACACACACACACACATGCACCATCTGACCATCGTTTATCAATGTATTCCCCATATGTACAGGATCCGTTAGTTTTTAACATCAATGGGGAAAACCTAATTGTTACAGATGGTTCTCGTTTGTGCCGATATAGTTAGTGGTTCTCGTCAATCTCCTGCAATACCGCCCAGTCATCAATTAGTCATCTATTAGTCGTTAATTGTCGCTCATTGTCCTCAATGACCCCGGTATAATTGTTGGATAAACAAGAACAATCGTAGACGAGAAGCGAAGAAACAACGAGTCGGCGAATGAATGAACTAAACAATGATACTAGAAGAAGAATGAAGAAAACTTGGCACGTGAGAGAAAGAGAAGAAAAGTTGAAAAGAAAACACCTCACTGACAGATATGCCAATTAGAAAATATATGACCATAGGTTAGGCTTATTACTGAAACCGGTATTGAACATACGAAGCCAGAAACCAGGTTAAGTTTTGACATTAACCTTTGGTCGCGATGTGAGCTGTTCCTCCTGACGCAACCTAATAAATATGACCGCTATCTGTTTCTGGCATCTTTACAAGCCTTGAGCTTTGCCCTATTGGCCTGTGAGGGAGGTCACATCGTTTATTATCCACAATTATCGCCGCAATCGCCGCTAATATCTGCGTCCGGCCTCAACAGTGACTGCCATGTTTCTTGTTACGGGTCCAGAACGTCACAATTGGCTGGGAAGGTTGTCACTTGAGGGGACTTGAGGGGGCAGGGACACTTACAACAAATAACGACCTCGGTGTGTCGTTCGTATAGAAAACAGTCGATTGTTTAATATTATATGTTATATTTTTGATGCTAGATTATAGAACTGAATGATGTAGCGTTAGTAGTAGTAGTAGTAGTAGTAGTAGTATCTTAGTAAATGGTTCCTATATGAAGGCATGGCGTTCCGGGAAGATGTAATGTCTATCGGTTGTGTGGATGGTGCTAGAGGTCGGAGTAGCTCCTCGGTGGATAATGTGACATATGAGAGTGATCGATTGATCTGGATAAAAGATGACTGGACGAGCAACTGACTCCCGAAGAACGTCACCATTTGGGGAACATAATATAGGTTGTTGGATGGTGGAAGCGAATTCTTGAAGGGAGGGCTGTTTCTTTGGATGTAGGTGCGTGTATGTGGAT
Source organism: Paralvinella palmiformis (assembly GCA_025642065.1). NCBI lineage: Eukaryota > Metazoa > Annelida > Polychaeta > Terebellida > Alvinellidae > Paralvinella > Paralvinella palmiformis. Next base: position 229,731 of record JAODUP010000443.1, on the reverse strand, counting down.
TATATGTATTCAATAATAATAATAATAATAATAATAATAATAATAATAATAATAATAATAATGTTTAGTTAATATTAGTTTTGTGTATGCACGTAAGTACACATGTACGGTGTGTGTGTGTGTATGTATGTATGTATGTATGTATGTATGTATGTATGTATATATATATATATATGTGTGTGTGTGTGTGTGTGTGTGTGTGTGTGTGTGTGTGTGTGTGTGTCTGTGTGTGTGTGTTTACGTGTTAGCAATAATGTATGTAGATCGATAGGGATCAGGGCGATGCGCGAGTGTGTGGGTGAATGTGAGTGGCTTTGGTTGAATGGTTGTCCAAGATTATGAGGGGAAAAAGACGAGGCTTGAAAGCGCACACAAACAACGATCAATAGAGTTGTTTGGAGGATAATGTATGACATTTATATCCACTAAAACAACAACATACACACCAAGTGTCGTCTATAATCATTAGGAATCTAGTGTTAGATAAGTATAAATAGCAATTAATCAATGGTCCGTGAGGGCTGTTATTAGTAGTGACGTATACAATAATGTCACCATACGTAAAACAGTAGGCAACCTTTCCGGATCGGCACTCCGGTGATCTAACGCTTAAACACTCAACAACCTGTTATGCTCGGTTAAGTGGAAAGACGATTAGGATGTACATTGAAACTGTTGAAAGATGTTAAAAGGAAATCCTACTCGTTGAATTCAGCCAAGTTTGTCGAATGTTGTTTAATTGTCCGAGGAGAACCATACGTCGTGGTGATACTATTCTGCACTTCTGAGGCACAACCGTGAACGTTCAAAACTAACTGGTTCTCAAACGTATGCTTTTCGGAATTTATTGAGAACCTGAATATAAATGGCCGCATCGTGGGATTTACCAAGGTAGCCTAGTTAGAGCATAAAATGGGCTTAGAGGAATGCTATGTAATGGTTTATAGCAAAACAAATGCTAAACATACCAACGAGTGACAGAGTTGGCGATTACAGTTTAGCATGAACATGTCGTTTAGATTCCTTTCCGTTTGGTCATCTCTTACGAGGTGCAGAACCACGGACGATAAAGTATCTCACTCCTGGATATAAATCAGGATCAGAGAACACCTCTTATATTATTATTATTTTTTTTTTGGTTTCAGGTCATGATCGTCATTTCTTCTACTTGTTATTGATCCTTAATATTTAATATTAAGGATATGTGATATCCAGATCTTTGGCGTCAGAAATGGGATATCAATCAACATTTACTAACCTTTATTTCATATCGAATACAATTTGCTGACAGAATCCCACCCTTTCAATTTGTATTATTAATAATCAATATTTATTTTTAGAGCTGTATTCTTGTACCTGAACCTATTAACACCAACCTTCATTAGCGTCATACTACCTTATATGGCACTTTAGTGGACACATATCATTAATAGAAGTATAATTAAATGAAGTAGACATGGCGGAGGTAGGTAGGTCACAAACCAAAAGATGATACGTAAATGTCATTCAATATTACGGAAGAGAGCAAAATTCTAGTAATATTGGGGCCTAATATCTGGTATCTAGTAATATATATATATATATATATATATATATATATATATATATATATATATACATATTAACGATAATAACTGGAAACGGATTTCATCGATGTCTGACAAACTCATTATCTGATGTTTCATGCATTAGTTATGCTTATACGGATAGTAACATTTCACCAACAACATATTCTCGTACAAGGAAGGGAGCACAACTTATTTAAGCGAGCTGTTAATTTTGAACAAAATTATGACGAAATTATGTGCCATATGTTCGCAAAGCTTGTACAATTTACGTGGTATATCTCTTAGTATCCAGCTATGTCAGTATAAAATGGATTAAGTAACTCCGTGATTCATACATTCGAAAATTGGTTTTCTTAAAAGATTTAAATTTCGGCGAAAACTCCGCAAAAAGACGGCAAAATATTATTTGTGTAGCTTTCAATGATTGGTCTTCCCAACGGGACCGTTATTCGCCGAAGAAGGCCGCGAGGCTACAGATCAATGATGAAAGAAAGACGAGCAGTTGGTGTTGGTGATTTCGTGGAAAACATGTCTAAATCTCTAGTAATAATAATAGTAACAAAAGTGTCAGACAGCTGGCTGGATGTGACCAGACATTCCATTTATCGGCGGAAGGAATGTCTATTGGTCATTCCATAAAAGTGTTGGTATCCAGTGGAAAGAAGCCAAAACGGCATCTTTTTAGGCTCATAATAATTAATGTCGTTCTTAATAACGCATATATATATATATATATATATATATATATCTGCTTGGTTTGTCATCAGCAGCACATTGTTTTTAGGAATTAATATAAGGTCAATAGGTGTGATGAGACAAAAACACCAATTACAGCCACCCCATTGTTTAGCCGAACTTCGGCTTAATTCATAACACGACGAAGTTCACTCATAATTGAGTGAACTATCTGCTTTTGGTGTGTTGTGGCGCTCACACGCACACCCACGCACGCACGCACACGCGCGAGCGCGCGCGCACACGCATACATACATACATACATACATACACAGAGAGATAGAGAGAGACTCACACACATATGTAAACACACACAAACACACACGCACATACGCACGCAAGCAGACACCCACCACACACACGCACACACCCAAACACACACATGCATACATACATACACATACGCACGCACACCCACACACACACACACACACGAGTTTACGATGTTCTATCAATCAACTATCATATTAGTTGTTATCATGCAAACATTCAGATGATTTTCGTGACGGGAATATTAATCTCTTTGTTAACATTTCATAATCTAGTCTGATGTTCCGATGACGTGCTCATCCTCTTGCACTAAGATAAATATCTTCCTCGTCATCTTTCACTTTCATTCTCGATTTGCTTCCAACCCGCGCGAATACTTGCGTAAACAGATTTGGATTTTTTGGCCGATGCACCGATAAAAGGAAATCTTTATGTGACCGCGTTCAATACATAACATCCAGCAGTACTAGGGGGTTAACAAGTACATCAGACTTTATATAGAACACTCGCGTAGCCTGGAGTTGTCAAATTCATGTATTCTGGCATGCGCCCTGTATCATGGAAATGGTATATATTATGTATATACCAGGGTGTCAATTACTGTGTTACTGATATAATACCATCAGCCAATACATGACTCAGTTCACCCAGAAAGTGTTCACTGTTCGGCATATGATACATTAAATGAGCCACGAAATCTCCAACGGTGATGGATGAAGCATTCTTCATATACAAGGCTAAGTCAGACCTCGCAACCTACCGCTAGATATATCTGGCCATCTACGCTATCATTCTATCCGCTCCACCTTAAGCCTCGAAGACATAATCGAAAAGCTAATACCGAGAAATACATATCGTACATGCGTGTGTCAATCATGAGGTCATTAAAGAAACTGATACTAAAGAAGTTAAAGACGGGTGCAGAGACACATTTTGATAGCCGGATGCTTGGCATAAAGCGTATTTCTATTTTTGGTCTGGTAGAATATCTATTTCGGAACGTTTTGTGGACGTCTTGCGCAATGTAATCAGACCGTTTTGCCTTAATGTATCAGATATCGTTAATCTACCATCAGAACGTAAATTTACTGGGGATAGAAGACGACTAGAAGACGTCTGGCTTTTAATGTCCTTTCCAATTTGCTGGTACCCTTTAGCCACTGATAAGGCTAACGCATTCCTAATGCAAATCCATAGTTTGAATTGTATGTTCATTACGGACAAGTTATATGCAGCAGTGATAACTTACGAGGTTCAATTAGTGGCTAGCAGCTTGCCAGTTTAAACACATCTGGCCATCCTTAATTCTAATTCCGATGTTACGGTTTTAAATTTGGCTGATTTGTTTGCGCTTAGGCACGCTTTACACTATTAACATGGACGTTATTTAAAGACAAAATGCTATCCTCAAACCTCATGCTAATCAAAAACAAATATATATATATATATATATATATATATATATATATATAACGTAAGATTTCATAACAGTATCAACCCATCCAAAGCTTCTGTGGTCCTGATATAAGTTGTAAGAGTATTGGTTTCATGATAGGTTAATAATTCAGATACCATGGTAACACCTATAGTTACCTGAGTTCGTGAGAAGGTAGCTGTCCTACTATAAAACATGGAAGGAATTGTCTTAAATATTCTATCCTGAAATGGACGCAGAATAAGTAGATATCGTGTTTCTTATAAAATAACAGCTGTGTGCTTATAGAAAAATAGTTTCTTCCCCACGCACACCTTCTCTCCCCCTCTCTCTCTCCTTCTCTTCCGCCTCTCTCTCTCTCTCTCTCTCTCTCTCTCTATATATATATATATATATATATATATATATAATATACTGGGGACACACACACATACATACACACACACACACGCACACACACACACACACACAAAGCACACACACAAACACGTACACACACAAATACACAACTTGTCCATGAAACTAATAAAACACTGCCTTTGCGGAGCCAAAAGGACGGAAATGTTGAAAAACGGAATGATATTCTTTCGTAAATGTCAACTCGGTAATTTAAACGAAGGCCAATAAAGTGCTGGGTATGCCTACCATCGACAGATGACGTAGACAATGTCACGTTGACCGAACGGATTTGTAAAGAACTTGTTAACATTGTTATCCCGCGGCAACCTTATTACAGTCTTCAACGGAGCAGCAACCGAAGTAGAAAAGGAGAGGGGGGAGATTTCAAATCGGATTCCTAGAACTAAGTGTTATCGCTTGTCTTTGATAAAAGCTGTCACATTACACTCGACTAATCATGTTCCGATGAAGGAAGATAATTAGAACCTACTCCTGTCCAGTATATTTAATTAAAATATTCGTATTTACAACGATCACTTTATATTTCCGTGGTGGCCCGATTCGTAATTTTAGGCACTAAGATGGTGTGCACCTTCTTACGAATCGACTACAGTTATCAATAGGTGTTCATTGTTTGAGAAAAGAAATATTTCAAGTTGATTGTCTACTTTTTTTTCTTAGACAACTGGCATACTAATTATGTTCGCGCTTCTTCGCGATACTTAGATTTATTTCAGTTTCTTTCAGCCGATTAAGATGAACATGAACGATTATATGTAAGAAGGAATGTACGATCAGAAAGTCAGCCCCATAATTCAAGTTTGATCCACGATTTTTGTTTCACTTGCTGCCTTTTGGCGTATTTTTTGTTAAGATTTCACTGATAATGGCATTAACATGTTTGCCGATGACTCATTCGTGTTCTTCACTTACATTACAAGACACGAGTAATACACGACCAGCCTACAACCAATATATATATATCCATACGAGGATGGTGATGATGATTGACGTATTACGGCCACTTTTGTGCACATAGTAGGCTAAATGGGCCGAGCGACATCCAAAGGTAATGAAGCGAAGTCAACGATGAAACACCCTTTAGATATACCCACGGCGAGATTCGAACTCAGGTGGTAGTGATCTGTAATCCAACGCGCTACTGACTAACGACCACGGAGGCGAGGAAGAAAATGATTTTCTTCCTATAAACGGACAATAACCCAAGAAATAACATTTAATTGGGTTTAAAAAATTTGTGCCGGAATTTTTATTCCAATAAAAGCATCACTTTGGCTGTTCGTTCCATTCGCGCCTTTATATAAGCCGTTTCTCACAAATACCACGCCCTTGTTCACACCATGATCCGGTTTCTTTGTTGCCGAGTTCACCTTATCTCTCGTCGTCTCGGTAAAGCTCCCGCTACACGTTCCCACCCAGAACAATAGGTTTTGTCGAGCTCTTCCGTAAGAAACGGGAGAGACGCCTACGTCAAAATCGCGGAAGTCGGCAGGAATTTAAAACGTACTTTAAACGAAGAACATAATATGTTTGGGATGAGTTTATTCGGGAAGTAGGTTGAAGTATTATCATCGGAAAACATCTTAATATGTATGCAACTCGCACAGATGCTGCGCACAATGTCGCGCTTGACGTCACTATCTGAATGTACTTCCGTATCTACTGTCACCCGATTGCTAATTGGGTCAAGAATAAAACAATTGATCTTGGCGAATACGTCTAACCAACCCAGTGCGATCTACCACACGAAAAAGAAACACACGTATACGTTTTAAATGTGAATATTTTAAGACCAGTCCTGCGGCATATCATCATAGGTGGTTATGGCTTATTCAAGTAAAGGCTAACCGCATCTGGACATTGTGCGTTGTTGCGACTGTAAGATGATCGACGTTTTACGGCCACTTTTGTGCACATGGTAGGCTAAATGGGACGAGCGACCTCGAAAAGTAATGAAGCGAAGTCAAAGATGAAACACCCTTCAGATATGCCCACGCCAAGATTCGAATTCAGGTGGTAGCGATCTGTGATTCCCGCACTACCAACCAGACAACTAAGGCGCCCCCAAGTTACGACCGTAAGCCAAACGACTCTAATTTGCTATATGGTATGGAATATATTGGCACCTAGATGTAGATAAAGTGATCACAAAGGATACTCATCCATACAACCGAATTCCAGTTACACACTTACATTCGTGTATCTATTACAATACCTTAGTCATCGCTCGTTAAAGATGAGATTTAAGATCAAAGAGTCGATTATATTAATCGATGTTAGATCCTGTATATAACAAAAGGAATAACAGCCTACTACGGCGATAATGTTGGATTAGTATCGATACTAAACAGTTAGTCCCTGATACTATCGTGTTATTACAAGTATCTCTGTAGATTGTGGCCGCCGTGTTCTCGTGTACGTGATACTCATAAATGACGTCGTTCTTAGTAGAGGATGATTAATGTCAGTCACGTGATCCTTGGACAACGGCAAGGACACTGATAGCAGGTCGACATTTTGAATAATCACTTCAATGTGTACAGACAGACAGACAGACAGACAGACAGACAGACAGACAGACAGACAGACAGACAGACAGACAGACAAACAGACAGACAGACAGATAAACAGACAGATAGACAAACAGACAGACACAGACAGACAGACAGACAGACAGACAGACACATATACATACATACATACATACATACATACATGTAGGCACCAATGCACACACACACAAACATACATACAAACACACACACAAATGATGATGATGATTGGTGTTTTACGGCTGCTACACACACAAATAGACATACATACATACAGACAGACAGACAGACAGACATACAGACAGACAGACAGACATACAGACAGACAGACACACAATGACATACATAAATCCAGGCACACACGTACGCACACACATATATAAATACGTATATGTATATATATATATATATATATATATATATATATATATACATACATACATACATACATACATACATGCATATACACATGTAAGCATACATATCGTAAGACAGACAGACAGACAAACAAACAAGCAGACATATAGATAGGCAGGCAGGTAGGCAGACATGGACATAAACAGCTATACAGGGGCACAATAGACAGACACACAGAAGGATAGATCGGAAGATAGAGACAGATAAACTGACCGAGAGATGGACAGGCAGAAAGAGACAGGGATATAGACAGGGAGAGATTAATCATATTTAGGCAGATATACAGACATACAATCTCCATCTCTCTTTCTCTCTACCTCGCTCCCTCCCTCCCGTCTATCTCTCTCTCTCTCTCTCTCTCTCTCTCTCTCTCTCTCTCTATATAATATATATATATATATATATATATATATATGGATATATATAGATCCATATACTTATGCAGCATTTAATATCGTATGATCATTACTGAGATTGTTAAGATATTGTTTGTGTAAATAAGCAAATACTTCGCTAACGATGACATTTTGGCTCTTCATGCAAATAATCAATATTAGTTGTGATACTGTTAATGTAGACTGTTTATTTGTCAATATCGACACTGTTATGACAATATGTTTGCTCTAGTGCGTTTCCGTTACTATTTATGTCCACTCCTGTATGACGTTAGTGTATTATTTTAGTTGTTGCTGTTAATGGACGTAGAACTTAAAATAATATTTTTCCAATAAAGTTGTAATTTTTTAGTGCTTCAGTCAAATAAGAAACATATGACGGATTCGCTGGCATTATTTTCCGCTACCAAATGTGAAGAACCTATTGGTGCCATTAGAGAGCTTTCTGCTGATGGATGATGATGATTGGCGTTTTATGGCCACTTTTGTGCACATGGTAGGCTAAATGGACCGAGCGACCTCTAAAGGTAATGAAGCGAAGTAAACAATGAAACACCCTTGAAATATGCCCACACCGAGATTCGAATTCAGATGGTAGTGATCTGTGTGATCCAACGCGCTACCAGCTAGATCACGGAGGCGCCCTTTCGGACGATGGAAGTAGCATGGCCAGTAGAGGTCTGTCCATAGATAACACATGATTAGAACATGAGCAAGTGGTCATTCGACCATAGCTAACTATATGGGACAAGTATTTACCCGATAGAAGCCAGACTGGTGTCGTGGTATCTGTCTGTCGTTGATTAACATTAAAGTCGTGACGTTTACACAAACAAATCTCTGCGCGATCACATCGTACGTCTTGACGTCATGAAGCGGGTCAAAGACAGCAGCTGTAACCTTCATTGTCAAATTAGATTATTATTGAGGCAAGTAAACCTAATTCTGTTTATGACAGGTTTCTATTATTCGACTTTTCACGGATGTTGTTTCTATGACATAGTCCTAATATGCAGGCATACGTACAAAGAGACAGACAGATATACAGACATACAAACAGACGCACACGCGCATGTACACGCACACACACGCACACACACATACGCACGCACCCCCCATATATCTATATATATATATATATATATATATATATATATATATTATATATATATATATATATATATATAATACACACATACACACACACACATACACACTATAATAGAAACATATTCTTTTGAATAGCGTTATTTTCATATCCCATTGACCGAATGTTTCATAGCTAAGTGTTCAACTAATCCGAGTTTATATTAATATATGAAGCAACGTTCATAATCTTATCATTTGAGTAGTTTCATACATTGCTGACTAAATAGTAGCTTGGCTTGTTAAGTCAGCCATGTATTAAATGTTGATGACATCCGTACTTAATGAAGACAAGAATTTCATACAATTACATTAAACCAAATATTATTATTACTTTCGGGAGAACTATCAAACAACTGCAGTTACATAACCTACGATGGATTCGTTCAAATGGAAAAATTCATAATTAGTTTTCAGTAAAATTTCGAATCATTGTATTGGTTGGAATTTAATAACATAATATCTATTGATTACTCATAAAATAAATGAGTTAATTGAATCATTACCTACGTGGCCATTCATGCGTGAGTGAAAGGGTGTGTTCTTCAGAACTGTTGGTATAAAACACCGGGACAGATAATCACTAATTGTGTTCTCATCCAGAGAAGTGACTCTTCCCGTTAAGTTGAGTATTATCTCATTAGCAACGGGTGCGCGCACGCCCGCGCGTGTGCCCGTGTGTGTTAAGCAACATTTAAATGCCATTAGACACTTTTAAAGAGAGACATAACGTTTATCGTTTTTCAGGATCCTGGTTGAATTTTGTATTTTCAAACATTTGGTTATTTGATTTCATATAATTATCAATTTTCGTTCCGATAGCTATCAACATCGAAATTGGTATATGTTATTATATAAGGGAATTGATTATTTTAGTATAATTGCCGGCAGAGTCTGGTTGGTTATATTCTAACAGTCCATCGTTCTGGCATCATAAGTGCTACCAGCCTAACTAATTATCACATTTGTATCATTGGAAACACAAATTATAGGAGGTCAACGATAGTCCTTCACATAACATGAAAATAATCAACGGTATCCAGAAGAGCGTAACACTTCAGGAGGAGATAATCCTGAAGGGACGATCCCGTAGCCAGATCATACTGGATAGAGAAGAGAGAGAGAGGGGGTGGGGTGGGGGCTCGGCTGATATGGGAGAGAAGGTTCCAATAGAGTTGTTTTTCTAAAGTCCCGGTGGGACCTAGCTGAACAAGATCCATTTTGTGAACACAATATATTACCGACAAGTTGTTAACATAATTGACACGAGGCAGACCTCATTAGCTGTTAGCAATAATGATATAGGTTCATCACTTAGGTTTATAGGACATCCATGTCATCAATCAGTACGTGAGCCGCTTTGAAGGATCATCGTAGGATATTAAAACGGTGCCATCGCACAGTGTCGTGGTCATCTTTCTAGAAATTATAACCGATTTTAGGCTGATTATAAGCGAACTGAATGCCACCAGGCAAATTATAGATGATCGATTTCGCATCACCTGTCAGCAGATATTACATTTCTGATCCGGCCTTGTTGCCAGCGAATCTCGTCAGCTACTTGTCTGATCAACGTCCGGCTGTTGGTCGGACATTCTTTTTCCGCCACCAGTTATTCCATCTAAGGTTCTCCCATCACTAAGTGGTGAAACTAGCTGGGAAGAGATAATTTCCCTTCATCGTACACCACCCGGCATGAAGTAGGTCTGCCGTTTGGAAAAGATGCATTCCACTATCTGATTGCTTACTTTGGTACCTGACCCGATAAAAGCATATCAATCAAACTACTATTTCAGTAGTATCTTCTGACAACAAAGGAATGTAACTAAGACATTATGCTGATTACATTAGGCGAATAATAGAATGACATATCTATATGGATCAATATACTTTGAATAAATCTTGATTCCGCAGATACAAGTGTGTGTTGTTTGTATATATATATATATATATATATATATATATGTGTGTGTGTGTGTGTGTGTATGTGTGTATGTATGTGTGCGTGTGAGTCTGTGTGTCTGAGAGAATGTTTGTGTGTGTGTGTGTGTGTGTGTGTATGTGTGTGAGGTGTGTGTATTATAAATATATATATATATATATATATATATATATATGTGTGTGTGTGTGTGTATGTGTGTGTGTGTGTGTGTGTGTGTGTGTGTGGGTGCGTGTGCGTGTGTGTGTCTGTGTGTGTGCATTACTTGATGTAGTGACACTGATGGGCAATGTGTTGATTTCTCGTGAAATAATTTCACTTTGCCGTAATAATTTTTTCACAACGAGGCCGATAAGTTAATATAGGCACGAATAAAATAAAAAATAAACTTTTAACTCTACTCCGACACTCATAGCCATTCTCCGTAATGTGTTCCATGCTCATCCTCGTCTTCATTCATGGAAATGAATTGTTAAAGGAAAATATAAAACCTGATGATTGAGCCTTCAAAGCGTAAAAGGTTCAGCTCATTTTTATTCCGATACCACGTACGTTAGATATTATTCTTGGTGACTGAATGTGGTACGTATTACTGCTGAAAGTGACACATCGCCAAATTGGACTTATCCCAGCACTAAGTGTGACATTTTAACTATATAATGCGCATGCTTTCAGCGTCATATAATTGTATTGGGATGGCGACCTAGAAAACTGTGGGTACATCGCTCACTTTCTTCCTCTCTCTCTCTCTCTCTCTCTCTTTTCTATATATATATATTTTTAAATATTCCTCTCTCTCTCTCTCTCTCTCTATCTATATATATATATATATATATATATATATATATATATAAAGGGGGGAAAAATTGTGATAAAAAAACCCTTTAAACAAGTAATAAAATAACTTTTTTTTTAATAATATCCAATAAAATTAAAAGGGCAAATTTTAAAAAGGCATAAACCCCCAACCCACGAAACAAACTCCCCCCACAAGACACACACACACACTTTTCCTCTATTTTTTTTATATATATATATATATATATATATATATATATATATATATAAAAACCAAATTTTAATTTTTACAAAATTTATTCTGTTTTCCTTGTCTCTAATACATACACCCGAACGAAATAAAGGCTGCACATCTGTTATTTTAATGTTGTCATATACAATCATTCAATCATATTAGATAGGGAATTTGTCGAACTGGCCAACTGGTACAATACTCTACCACAATCATTGATCTGATGATGCGTTTTTTTCTTCTTTTCGCTGGCCTTCAATTAGGTCAGTTATTAAAATTTCAAAATAAAGCCAGGTGTTAACACGCACAGCTTTGTATCACACGTCATGGTTATAGGTCAATAAAGATGGGTGTTATCAACGTTTTGGTCGGCATTTTAAATTAAAAGAGAGAAGAAAGAATGAACAGTTACTGAGTTATTTCGGAGTCACAGGTTGTTGGTCACATGCCTAATAAAGTGACAGGATACGATATCAACGTTTATCTATATTCGAAGCAGGAAAATAATTTCCATGTTAACTGACTGAAAGACTGATTGATAACCCAACTCACTGATCCACTCACTAACACACTCACGAACCTTTAATTGACACAATTTATTTTTGAAGAGTTGTTGATCGGATGACTGATTTATTGACAAACTCACTCACTCACTCACTCACTCACTCACTCACTCACTCACTCACTCACTCACTCACTCACTCACTCACTCACTCACTCACTCACTCACTCACTCACTCACTCACTCACTCACTCACTCACTCACTCACTCACTCACTCACCACTCACTCACTCACTCACTCACTCACTCACTCACTCACTCACTCACTCACTCACTCACTCACTCACTCACTCACTCACTCACTCACTCACTCACTCACTCACTCACTCACTCACTCACTCACTCACTCACTCACTCACTCACCCAAACAACCCACTCACCCACCCACTCACTCACTCACTCACTCACTAACACAGTAACTACCGCTCTAGGTTTAAAAAATAATGTCTATGGTTTTATAAACCTTTTTACTAAATTATGAATAATCCAGTTAACGTCCGCCGACCACACGTGTTCTCCAACAAAGAGATCGATACAGATTCGCACGAAAACAGAAACACATGAAAAGAAATTCCTAGAAATTTGTCAGACTCTATTAAATAAATCACGAGTAAATTGAACTGGATTAATAAATAAAAAAAAGCGTTATAGTAGTTGTCGTTTATTAATGTTGATATGAATAAAAGATAATATAATTGTAGTATAACACACACATGCATTCAACCCACAGACATTTACAAGAACACAGACAAAGATGAACACATATGAACACACATACATGTATGTATCCACGCAAGTCCACACACACACACACACACGCGCGCGCGCGCACACACACACACACACGTAAATACACACACGCACGAAAATACACACGCGCACACACACTCACACGCACACACGCACGCACACGCGAAAATACACATACACAAATAAACACTTGCCCTCATTCGTTCACGCACAATCATATACAGACACCTGAGCCATATAAAACGGCTTAAAAAAGAATTATCTGTGCTTGTGCCTTATTATACACAGCTAAAACACACACACACACACACACACACACACACACACATATATATATATATATATATATATATATACACAGAGATAGATAGATAGAGAGAGAGCCTTTTACATATAACATATTCTGATGGCTCTTCCCAAAGCAAATCAATTACCCACATCGTCTAAGATCTCGTCCTAATGATACATTACACGAACAGTCAACAATAAGCCGGCCTCAGTGTCGCTTACTCTGTATCCCGCTATTGGCCATAGCCATTGTATACAGCGTGGAAGAGATAGAGACGCCGAATGTGTTATATCAGCCAACGACAACGCACCACAGCTGGCTACAAGGTTCAACAGAGACAACTCATTGAACAAGAACAACACAGTTTCTTACCGCAAAGTGGTCTTCACGCTGTAAGCAGAGAAGCGACGAGGGATTTAAACGAGTTCATACCTGGAATACTTCGTCTAATCTGCGATAAGGTGGTGTCGAAAGGCAAACTTAATCCGCGAACAAAACACTGAGTGTGTTAACTAGTAGTGCTCTATAACGGATATCCAGATTATGATATGGCCTTGACCTTAAACCGTCAGCTTCGTTGATGAATCATTTTATTTTGGGTTCCGCCTACTTTAGTTCTTTCTTTTCAAAGTTGACATTTTTTATTCTGCTAATGACACTTCTATTATTATTATTATTATTATTATTATTATTATTACTCGCTTTAATCACAATATAGAAGCCATATCCATTACAAGGGCATATGGGTTATTTTAGACAAAACAGATTTACACGAAAGCATATCGTGACAGAAATAATATTTACGATAAATAAAAGAGTAATTAATCTTCGTATAATACTGCTGATGTTATCCTCGTAGTATTCGCTGCTTTATTTATGTTAATCTTCTTTCAATTCATGATTATATCAGTATCAAGTTACCGTTGCTTAATACTAATTGCCTCATAGGTAGTGTGTGTTATAGGATTGAGAAGCAGCTTTATGATTGATAACGATCATATTTATTATTAATGCCCCACACGTCGCGATCACACGCCACTAATAAGTCCGACTTGTATTGCATGTACAATTAACACGACAATTGTTTTTACAATTATGACGATTATAGATCAAATTAAATACCAAATATACAATGACGGCCACAACATACAATCGAAATACCAATGCACTCAAAGACGTGTGTACTGAGGTAGAAACACAGACACGGGGAGAAAAAATCCAGTCTCAAACGCCAGCCAATCAGAAGCGAGCATTAGATCTAGGTTATCAGCTAATCATAAAATCAGTATAACCCCCCAATTAGGAATCGGTATCAGGTCCCATTCAGAAAAAGGGGAAACTCTTCCCGGGTGGCCGAAGCTAAACATAAAGTGTAGATGGGTAGACTGGATCTTTAACAGGTGGACATACCAAGTAGCTGGAACCGTCTCTCTCTCTCCTGGATTGGAGACACGAGCATCCGGAGAACACACTGCGAGTCATCTTACACCGTGATGAGAATGGTAAATAGACTATATGTAAGAAGGAAGAAATTCTAAAAAGTCAGATCTTTCAGCCATTTATTAGAATAAATGTAGATTTGAGGTTTGTGGGAAACGATTGGTGAATACACTGACTTCACGAAACTTCTAACTAATTTAGAAGCACACTAAATGATGGTTTTGACGTGTTACCGTAACGCGCCCCGATCCCCCGCCCCTACACCAACGTACGCCTACACATACGCATACACACGCATACGTGTGTACGCACGCACGCACGCACGCACACAACATCGAGTGGCATGGTGAACAAATTCTTCTTTTATAATGCGCAAGGTGAGTTTCGAATGAATGATGCAGTGTGGAAATCTGACCAAATTAGAATCTACCTGGAACACGATTCGAGCACACAATAAATCTAGAATTACAGTGAGGTAACTATTCAGATATCAGAATTAGAATAAGTCAGCGATAGTATTCGGCTTATTTATCAACGTTATCGATGATGTTTAACATCGATCTACGTTGTAATTCAGACGTTTGCCCTTTGGTGATGTCTGTCGAAGAGGAGAACGATAGACATTTCCGACGTGCGTTCTCGGATCAGCAACGAAATGTCAGCGGGACAGATGTTAAAAACGCGAATCTAGTATGATTGAACTGAGATAAGATACAAACAACGTGTACGGGAAATCGTTCTGGCCCTTAGACAACGCGTCATCGTATTAGTTACGCAATAATTATACGGAGATCTGTATACAATCTCATAAATACCTCGATTTTATTTGGTGAATGGCTGTACTTTGATTGTAAGATGGATGAACTAGCAACGGATAAACCAACGATTTCAAATCTCAGAACTAAAATAGCCAAACGAATAATCCATTTTCTTTCGGTGGCCTTCCTTTAGTGTTTCTTCATTGCACCAATCCATTGCTAATCCATCATATCCTCTACATATTGGTACACTGAATCGGTTATCGTCTCATTTCCTGGAAAGTTATGGGGGTCCGTTTTCTCCGTTATTTCGATGTCACCGCTCAGACGTGTTCCGATGGTTAACGTTTTGATATGTTGCTGTTTCGACCATAAACCAAAGATGTCCTTCCTCTTGTCTATGACCGCGATGTATTGCTCGTACCGCGCTTGTCGAGTACAAAGTGCCACCCTAGCGACACTGATTAGCTCCATTTCGACGTTGCCACACGGTACGACATCATTGATCTGTGATGCCCATCTCGCAGTCCACTCTGCCAGTCTTTGATCCGTACTCTTCCCGTTGTTTTCGGGATAACTATCGTAACCTTTATATGGTCTAGGCGTTTTCTCCTTGATGTCCCGTCGACAAATATACCCCTCTCCCAACTTTTAATGATCCTTTGCCTGAAACATTTGGGATTCGCCGTCAAACACAGACGCTGTAATTATTGCCATTTCTGGCCTACGATGGATGTAAAAAGAATTAGTGGGTCATACAAAAGACATCTACTATTAAATAAGAAATGCATGACACAGTGTCAGCTGCTTGTGCATAGATTTCGGTCCACATTTTAATTCCGTATTTTCCAACGATATTACCGGCCAGTGTCCGTGTATATTGGCCTCTTTGAGTCAAGATTGTTTCTAAACCTGTTCTTTTCCCTGTCTAATTCTATTTTTAAACCGGCCATTTGATATTACGTAATACACGATTCATTAGTATTTACGTAATGCACGATTCATTAGTTTCTATGGTGTTCTTATTGAAATTGATAAAAACAGATATACAACACCAAGTTCGAACCGATGCTGTAAACGGGCAAGACCAATGCAATGTTCATTGGATTCATCCTTGTCGTGGTGACAGTAGGCACATAAGACGTACAATGCAAGTGTTCGGAACATTTATGTGATGTTTTAATATCGATATTATGTCTACAAATAATTGTTGTGATAGTGGTTGCACTGTTAGCTCATACAATAAATATTCACTTTTAATAGTAACATCGATTGGGAGACATAAGTTTTTTAGCATCTTTTAATTTCGCAGCTAAGCATTTACTTTTCTAATTCCAAATAAACGCCGTTTTTATACCAAGATAAACTACTCAATGGCTGGTATGACAAACAAACATCAAAGACACATCGAACACTCCAAAATGGATAAAACATCACAAGGGGCTTTTCATTGTGCAAAAGTAGAGAGGGCACTATGATGGAAGCGAGATATTTCGAAGCACTTAATAAATCTAACCGTTTTCTC
>JAODUP010000443.1:202500-207500 GCA_025642065.1 Paralvinella palmiformis | reverse complement strand
CAATAAATTTTCTATCAAGACGTACCCGTTAGCTGCTAGCCATGTTACAGTTTAATATCGGTAGACCGAAATTATATCAGTATCGGATGCAGTCTTGTCTCGATGAGTCAGTTTCCGAAACATGATACATGCGCATGTTTACACTAATGTGTTCTTATGTTTTAATGTCCTAAATTGTTATTGGAATGCGGAAAGAAAATAATCATCAACCGCGGTCCTCCTTAAGTTCTGCGTAGGGTTTATGGTTTTTAATGTGATTTAAGCGGACATTTAAATTTGTTGTGTCCAATTGATCTCGCGAATTGACGAAGGAGAACCATTCTCGTGGTGGATCTGTTGCCAGTTGCATTACCACTTTGACAACGAAGACTCAACAATTGTGTCTATCACACAAGACAATATCATTTATCTAGGCTATCACTTGGCTAAGAATATGTAACTGGGATAATTAAACGCACCCAATAGATACTATTTATTCATGTAGAATGCCTACTTTATTTGGATCCGATAGTGATCTTTGTTGTCTGTAATCACTTCGCTCACCTTTAGTTTACAGCATCTGGGCTTCTCGTGTCATTAATAAATACCGACTGATATTTCATTTAACTTCCAGACTAACGGTTATTTGGTAATCAATTGCTCGGATACAAGTATCATGCCATCGTGCACTGTCTATTGTCATTTGAACCTTTCTCTTTCAAATGTATATGAGACTTATTGTGGAAAAAGACTAACATACTCCCCTGTCGATATTCTTTGATTTCATTTCGATAATGAACCAAGTTTTAATCTAAATTCTAACACTAAGCCGTATTTATAGTCAGAACAATAGTTTGACTCCAAAGCCAGTCTATGGTTCCAACCCCCCACCCCCCGTGCACACGCACACGCACACACACACGCGCGCGCGCGCGCATCTGCACACCCACACATTCCGCTTACATATTCGTGCTCTCATGTACCGTTACACCTATCCATCAAGCCACCTTTCTCCCCCAAAAAGCAAACGATAGACAGCTTACGATGCTGTAATTGTGCTCGTTCCGAAAGTCGTTAGGAGTAATAACAGCCGAAATGTCAAAGAAACGCCGAAATATAGCTAATAATTCAGATGCTACATAATCCAAAGTCATAACCATGAACCCTTTTGATAACAGTAGAGTTAGCAGCCCTGTCCCTGAATATAACTGTGTTGATACTGTAGGAATACATCACATTAGCAAATGATTCGTATCAAACTTTCCGTTAGGCAAGAAGAAGAAACACACACACACAGACACACACACAGACACACACACATATATATATATATATATATATATATATATCTACAATATGTACAAAATAACACAAAACCGCCCTTTTGGTTCGTGTACACCATATGTTAGTACATTTGTTTCAAGATATTGGCATTGTTTTTGTTATTTAGAAGAATGACCATATTAATTTATTTTTGTTTACTCTGGATCAGTAGGTCACTCGGTTGTTATATGGTGTATCTGTAACTGCGCGTACCAGCTACACGGCGTACGCATTTATCGCTGAATCGGTGAACAAACGTGGTAAAGGTCTGCTAGCCCGACGGCTGATACACACATTCTGGAACATCGGATTTTAGGCATACGATATCACGTCAGCGTACTACTTAGCCCGGCACAAGACGAGCTACCTCTTACGTTACGTGAGAAACTTGCTTTCATACCTAACACGCCCCGTTCTCAGGCTCCGTACGTATTGTGTTACAAGGAACACACATCCTCTGATCGTCGGCAAGCTAGCCTTAATACGGTCAAGATGCGTAGTCCTTTAAGAGTTTTAGGACGCTCGTTACACCTTCCCAGTACGAGCACGACGCCAAACATAATATAGTATCCGCAAACATTGACACTAGTTGTCAATGATGTGGAAGAAGAAGAATTGATAGGTTACCTCAAGTTATTTATTATCGCGGTAGAGACCATTGTTATTATGAGACATTGTTCAAATGGCTGGCAAGAAATTCGCACCTTTACTTTAGCGGTAATATTTGTTTTCCGATAATAGGATTTTAGATGTGTACCTCAGTACGGTATTTGTTTAATTTAGGTGCCCACCTTCAAGTAGCTTGGATGCTTCACGTGAAGATCATCATCTTCAGCATCATCATCATCATCATCATCATCATTATAATCACCGTATACCTCGTTGTTCGCTACCATGCTCGCCCTGGATCACGAAACGTGTAAACAAAGAACAAAGAAACACGGCGTATTGTTCTGATCGAGAACGCAATCCTACGGAACAAGCTGCCGGAGATTTGACGCGAGCAGAACCGAAGCCGGAAAGATGGCAACAAACGCCTCTTCTCGGTGGTCACCGCGTTGGAGCCGAGAAGGGCATTCTTCAATAATCGCTTAGCGCTGATTTATAGCCCCGGTTTCGTCAGTTTATTTACCAGCTGCACGCCCGGAGGAGAGAAGCTTTTTTATCGACGGAGTGAGTTTCATTCGGCTGGCGAATGACTCGCCCGGAAAGCTGCCACCATAATCCCACCATTATTTCGGCAATAAATTAGAACTTTACGGATCTAGGTCTCTGCCATACGGCAGCTGTCTGTTCAGAGATCGCTCTGTCTCTGTCTGTTACATAGCGCCATCGTTGTGCATTGGAGCTTTTCTTTCTTTAATAAAACATCTCTCGGATCGTTTTGCCGACCATCTGTTTTAACAGGTAGCAAGATAATATCCTCAATATTGGTTACTCGTTCGGATTGAGTAACATCCAGTTTGCGCAAAGGCACACATTCTTAGATATCAGAACGGATAATCTGCTGAAAATTCAACGGAAATTCGTGACGTATCTTTAATGGTTTTAATTAATGCACTTCCCTTTAATTCAGGGTGCCATTAGCCCGATCTTTACATTTGAAGTATCCGTTTTATAAATAAACACACTATTTGCCTAAAGAATTTGTACTATGTTGAAATAAGGGATAATTTCTTTTTTAATGTATTGTATTTTATTGTATTATGCAAGCTGTTCTGTACTAGTGAAACACAATTACCGTTCTCATGCCAGCCATATATCATGAATGTTTATGCTACGTGAAAGTAGGCAATATCGACCTTAAGCAGTTACATTTGTGAGACTTAAACATTACTCACAATGCCCACTGATAACAGTCACTCTTATGTTTGTATAAAGATGTATTTGCCAAGATATGTAGATATGTTAGCATGTATATATATATATATATATATATATATATATATATATGTAAACATAATTAAATATATATATATATATATATATATATATATATATATATATATATATATATAGAGAGAGAGAGAGAGAGAGAGAGAGAGAGAGAAGAGAGAAAAAACACACAGCAAACACGTATACACACACACATTACTCTCTCTCACACACACACACACAATCACACAACACATACATATAATATATATATATATATATATATATATATATATATATATATATATATATATATATATATATATATATATATATGCACACAAACATGCATACAAACACACTTACACACGCAGTTCTTCTAATAATAATGATGTAATAGTTGGAGATGGATTGCCTTAAATTATCTCGCGTATGAAAAAGGTTATATTTGGAACATCTCCAAGATGTTTACGGATAAAACGACCTGTATGTCTATCACTCATATGTATCACGCGCCGTTTTAATCATCGCTAAAAGAAATTTGATATTTAAAGTTAATCTTGGATTTTACAAGTACGTTTAGCGTTGATGTGATATATCACAGGAGTTCGATGTGTAAACAACAACAATAAGAACATTATAAGACATAAAACATGGCTATAGTTGACGGTGAGGTGAGATACAGCAGACGTTTATGATAATACAACCTATTAACGGATAGTAATCAATTGAATTAATCTCAATAGCATAGGAGTCATACACCAGGGGGCACAATTGTTGGCCATATTGATTAGTTAACAAGCTACTTAATACTTCTGTCATCTGGAATATTGTATTGTATTGCATTATTAATATTAAATGCTGCTCTTTGAAAATGGAATGCGACCTGTTATAAAACATCGTTAAGTGTAAGCATTACTCGAAAAACAACTATTTGATTATGATGGAATTTTCTACATATCCCCGGAAAATATATTTGTTTTCTAATTGTAATAAAGCTTACTTTGAAGTAATATGGATTCATAACTGGAAGTTAACATTTTAATAAAGAAAAGTCGGATGCGCCTTTATTATCATATAACTATCCCATATCTCCTAGCGCATAAACCATATGTACTGCTATTGTAAGGCGGTGTTGCTCGATTCATTTGCTTGTAGTTCGGGGAGTATCCCCATGCTGTCGCTTGTTTGGCACAGCCTGCTCGCTCGATTCATATTTTGGTAAGAAGTTATACAAAATAAATGATATTCCTCAAATGGTGCAATAAGTAACTCAAAGAACTCGTTCAACTATATAGGTATGCCTCTATATTGTATCGAGCATCCACACCTGGCTACAAGACGTGGTATAAGCGAATGCTATTACTATGCACACGACGAAATCTTGTAGCAAAGATTCTGTGTGTATTTGGATCAGTTTGTTTTATGGTTCAGGTAGGTCGCTGAGGGTGGATGTGATTATGTAGTTATGAATAATAAAACCGCACGAAATAAATGACCGAAAACATTATTATATCTGAATATTTCCTGTTCTGGGCCCATAACATGATCATTCATGAAAGTTGATGTATGTATTATTATTAAATAGGAAATATTTAGCTTGACATGAAGATGACGTGTAGGGAAATGAACACCGATAAACATGAACTTCTTTAACTGTTTCTTTGCTGTCGTTATGAATTTTACATTCGTTTTTAAACCAACGTGAAAATATGTCAACTGTTTTGCTTACTGGAAACTTTATACTTTTTTTAAACCGTTCACAAAACTAATTATAAACTTGATATAATCGTTAGCTCAACTGGTTAATTCGATACGGTATT
>JAODUP010000443.1:180000-197500 GCA_025642065.1 Paralvinella palmiformis | reverse complement strand
TCTCAGGCAGCGTAGTGGTGTTGCCTATTTCTTTATGAATGGAGCATGAAATCGTCATCATATTGTTCTCATTATTGAAAACAGGCTATTGTTGAAATTTCAGAAAAGAAACTACATCAAATACTTTTATTATAGAGCGCTACCGGATTAGTCAAATACCTAGTTATCCAATGGTCCAGAAGAAAATTAGAGAAGTACGATTACTGTCAGGCCTAATTGATCCGACAAATAATTATATTTCATAGAAAATTGAACCAACACTTGGGCGTGCGCCAGTTAAGATCATGGATATAAAGTCTTTAGAGCTGAAAGTTGTTGCTCATAACATTAAACGTCTTCTTTCCAGTCAATGCCGACTACGTTTTATTAGAGACACGAATTAGTCGGTTCAATGCTTAATTATGCCTCGCAGATATTCAACGTTATACGGAATAGTAGACTAATGACTAGTTATTTATGTAATAAGATCGGTTATGTTACACCATCGTACTCAATCTGATCGTACACAATTGAACATTATCCAGACTTAATAAAAATAGCTACGAAATAGTGGATCTGGATTTGTAATCTGGATCCGTCCCATCTTAGTTCCTGTTTCCAGGAGTGTTCTTGGCACGTATCGATTCCTAACGTTATCTACATCGTGAGTCGTCAAGCCAGAAAACAACTAGAAATTCAATCCTATGTGAGTGCACACGCGCGTGCGCGCGTGCGCGACTGCCTGCCCGCTGGCGTCTATTTCCGGTATGATAAGGCGTTTTTGATCAATTGTTCAAACTTAACTGATCTATCTGGTGGTCCGATAAGAATGTATCTTATATCAATATAACTCTTTATTTAGAATGATTAATTAAATATTATCTAATTGTGGATCAGTGATTATTTGTGAACGGCTGTAACATTTAGTAAAATGTATTTATTATTCTGTTAAACAGGTGTTGTTCACTATTAATTACTTATAATCAATTCATGATATCAATCCTTTGATCAATAGAGATAAGACATTAAATTTATCTAATATATCATTTAATCTTCCGAAGGAAGATACTTAAGATTACAATAATGAACAAGAGTTATACCCGCACCTTTATGTTAACTGACAAGTAATTTATTGATGATAGCATGTCAAACAAAGGTTCGACGAACGAGTTGGGATAAACTGTTTGGTGCTGCTTTCTAATTTTTCACCTACCACCTAGTCTCTCTCTCTCTCTCTCTCTCTCTCTCTCGCTCGCTCTTTCTCGCTTTCTTTCTCTCTCTTTGGACACAACAATTAATTGGGAAATTTCACTGAAGATTCACCTGCAATTACAAAATATACACACGTCCATAATGATGTATTTATTGCGTATGATTACCCAGCCAGCTTTGCGGGTTTCTACAAAACTACGACAAGGTTGCCTATACACCATGATTATTAAATGCTAAATTGGAGATGTGTTTCTCTCTCTCATTCACCTAAATTATTTGGTCTTTTATAAAGCCTAAGCTACTATTTCTATCTAACTAGTTAATAAATCTTATGGCCTAAAACATGTTACTCGCATCACATCTTGAATCGATAATATCAGAAAAAGTAGTATTTGCTTTATGGCTTTATAACAGCGAAAATCTTTTTTTATCAATTCATGTATATTTTATGTTTTGGTTATTTACTTGTTTGACAGTTCGTCAACTTATTTGTTTGTGTTTATTTTTGTCGATTTTTCTGATTGATTCTGCTTAAACTAGCCAATGCTTTGTGAGAATTAGAGCTCAGTGCTTTACGAATCTCCAGATTGTGTTTAAATAAATCGACGATTTAAGTCTGAAACAGATGTTGTATGTAACCACAGCTTCAAATCCCTAACATCCAACACACGATCTATTCTCGCATACAACATCTGCTGATAAATGCATGCCAATTGATGAACGATATAACTGTATGGTAATCTAAACCACAGATATACTGTCCTAGTCCGCAGCAAGTTCCATTGAACATGACATCCATCGTCAACACTGAATAACTTACGAATACCGGAAATCATACATAGGACTTGTGACTCGATAAGATACGGCCTTAGTGGAACAAGATATGAGAAACATTACTTCTTTGATCTGTATGTTAGTGATTAGTGATTAGTCTTAACCTTGACCTTGGCGACGGATGCGTAGTAGATACGGATATTAATTTGTGGTTCTGTCGGGTGACGTTTTTGATCACAAATGTGGAAAGATATGGAAATAAGAGCTTCCATGTCTATATCTCTCGGGATGTTTTTAGCGTTATTGTATTTGTGAGAATGTGCGCACGTGTCTGAATACACACACACACACACATATATATATATACACACACACACACGCACACACACGCACACACTCAGAACGGGTTTTTGTTCACGAGAACTAGGACATCTTACTGTTGATCAAGATAGGTTGTTTTAAATCGACTGATCAGACCAAATCGCACAGATTGCGACGCATTTATATCAGACATATTTTCGGCGTATGTCCAAGGAAGATGTTATTGATGCTTTCTGAAACATATATAGAAGAACGAGGTATGAGAGGATTCTAGTTCTATGTTTTATGTTGTACCGGGACGCTTTTAATGAGATAACGTAGAAACCAGTTAAAAGGTCGTGCTTTAATCATCTGGATATCATGAAGAAGTGCAGGAAGAAGGAAAAAGACATACACAAACACACCTCCACACACACCTCCACACACACACACACACACACACACACACACACACACACACACACACACACACACACACACACACACACACACACACACACACACACACACACACACAAACACGAAGAAAGATGTTTAGATATGTTGATGCTCTGTGCCTGTTGCCTCTTTATATGTACCCTAAAACGCACATTGCCCGTGCCAGACATCTCATCTATTTCCATCCAGATTCCTTATTACACCAATGTAAGAAAGTTATGTCGTTATTACAACATGTTTGAGTTTATTACCTTTACTATGTATAAGGTAGAATCTATATTGTTGTCCTCTTATGTGGTCTGGCGAAACGACCTATTAATTCATACAATGCTGCTTGATGGATTTATACTTTGGAGGGTTTGTTACTCCGGAAAGGCATCTCCATGGGTATTAAGTTGCGGACGGGGTTTTTTCCCCCTTATTATGAGTAATTAAATTACACTGATATAGGAAATTTGTTAAATGTATAGCTATTATAATCCCGACGTGTCATTCGCAGTATCGGAGATTGCCTGAAACCCCTGTTTTCGACCATGGGTCAAAAGATCAAGTGGATAGGCGTTTTTAATTTTAGATCCCCCCCAACCCCCAACTGCATATACTTAGGGACGCTAAATTAAGCTGAATGAACTTTCCCCTTTAGTGATGAACGGAAACGTATGAGAGTTAGCGGTTAGGTTCGAGTCAACCCATAGTATTTACTCAGGTTTGAGACGATATTTCGTTCTAGCCCAGAAAAACCATTTTCGGTATTGCTATTTTGTTTTTATTATAGCTAAATCACTTCAGTGAGTCCATACTGTGTTAGTGTACTTTCCTTTTTTTTTATGAAAAAACTGTAATGTTTGTTAACACGCTGGGGTATATAGGGCCCAATTTTAATTTAGGTTAGAAAGAACTTCGACCCCAGACTAGTCGGACGTTTTTGGGTCCCGGTTGATATAGGTGGGATTTATTCAGTTATTCTAACCCAAAAATAAAGCGGGAAGGTCAGTATCTGAGGTGTCGAAATGTTTTATAAAAGGGGTTTTTTTTGGACCACAAAAAATTCTCTTGAATGTAAACTGGGGGTGTCCCAAAAAATGTATGTAGCAAGTCACCATTGGGAAACCCCACGCACGTGTTGTTTGTTGCGAGCTGTGGGATCAAATGGTATGTTTTTTACGGGCTTCCCTTTTTTTACGTAGCCTTGGGATGTAGCCGCTTTCCTGTGGGCGTAAAATTTTTCGCGTACGAAAAGCGAATTAGCTGGTTCCCACAGGCTGATGAGTAGACCCCGACACATGCTTAGGTATACGCCCCACATCTATCAATATGTGGAGGTATGAAAGATTTTATTTTTAGATTGATGTATGTATAGTTGTATTTAGATTTATGGAGGTAGGTTTCGAAGGATGTTTAGATATGTTGATGCTCTGTGCCTGTTGCCTCTTACTATTGTACCATAACACACACACACACACGCACACACACATACACGCACACACACATACACACACACTCACATACACACACACTCACATACACACACACTCACATACAACACACACACACACACACACATATATATATATATATATATATATATATATATATATATATATACCTCCACAAAGACATACACACACCACAGAACCCCCCCCCCCCCACACACACATACACACAATGTCGATCACAGACCTCTAAGATGGTTGTTCATCTTTTAGTCTAACCTTTAAGAGTCTTCATCTGTCATTATCTGGTTATCTTTGGAGATTTTTTAACATATTAAACCAGAACATTGATAACATTTCACTCAAACAAAGGTACACATATACACTAATATTTGTATTCTATTGGTTCTAGAAGAAACATATATTTTGAGATGACATGTATCTCAAAACAGAAAATGGTTATTATTGTATTATTGTTAGTAGTAGTAGTAGTAGTATTAGTAGCAGTATCATTAATTATTATTCTTGATAATAATAATAAAAATAATGATGATTGATGTTTTACGGTCACTTTTGTGCACAAGGTAGGTTAAATGGGCCGAGCGACCGAGATATGCCCACGCCGGGATTCGAACACGGGTGGTAGTGATATGTGGTCCAACACGCTACCGCTAGACCACGGAGGCGCCCAATAATAATAATAATAATAATAATAATAATATTATTATTATAGTAGTAGTAGTAGTAGTAGTAGTAGTAGTAATAGCATAATTAGTAGTAGTAGTGGTAGTAATAGCATATTTAGTAGTAGTAGTGGTAGTAGTGGAATAGCAAAAGTAGTAGTAGTAGTAGTAGTAGTAGTAGTAATAGCATAATTAGTAGTAGTAGTAGTAGTAGTAGTAGTAATAGCAGAATTAGTAGTAGTAATAGTAGTATAAGTAGTAGCAGTAGTAGTAGTAATACCGGTAGCAGTCGTAAGTGAATAAATGTTTGAGTGAATTATTTAGGCTCGATTCTCATCAGTCCTGAGACATACGATAGAGGAGTTACCCGGATGTAAACATCTCACAAACACAAATATGAGTCGAATTAGAACCCACAAGCCCCATGATAGCAGATCAATGTTGTGATCACTTAGCTAGGGAAGAGCCCCAGTATTTACATCAGTAGCATTAGTAGTAATAGCGGTAATAGTGGTGGTAATAGTAGTAGTTGTTGTGGTTGTTCTCGTGACAAAGATGGAGCGCATTACACTCAGTAGTAATAACTACCATATCCCACCTGAGCTAGTGGCCCGTCGATAGACCGGACATATAGCGATTTAATTATTCCGTCATTAGATAAGAAGCCGGAGAGATGCCAGGGAGTTGACCTGATCGAGTTTCACAAAAGGTTCACATCTCTGATTAACTCTGATTAGTGACATTCATGGCACAACGCAACCTAAGGGGAGCCAGAAGCCGTACGAAAACAATGACACAGAGGTCAAAGTCGGGGTGGGAAGGTGACCAATGCACGTACGAGCTCTTCGCCCGCTTTCATTCACGTGGCTGTTGCAGTCACCGAAGGTACGTGAATTGAAGGATAATGGACTCGATAAATGCCGTTGTCTTATGGCCATTGTTGTTCACGTGGCCGGCTAAATGGGCTAGGCAATGCCTCACTGAAAGATGAAACATGCTACAGACGCAAGCCGAGAGCCCGTCGGGCTTTGAGCCATGATTCTAGAAGTTTGCATCCAATCATTCTACCATTTAGGATACGGATATGGTCTTTAGTTGGGATAAAGAGTGCCCGGGTTGAGAAAATTGCCGAGCTCCAAATGCAAAAAAAACCCGAACTATTCTGGTATCGAAATGGTGTCTTTATACTGTAGACTTCAAGCAAATAGTTATATGAAATCTATAAATGAGTCAGTAATTCGTTTAGCCTTTGCTTAGTAAAATCTATGGTCGGGGGTGACTCTGTGGGTAACATCCCGGAAAGACAGATTATTTTACTTCAAAACCCCGACTTGATGGTATCATATAGTATTGCTTTGAATAAAGATACAGCAATTGAAAAATAGCTATAAATAGGGCTGCTTAGATAATTAAGCTAAACATTCTCACTACTGCTGTGATCTGACTTGGGTGTTTTACACCCAAACTCCACGGCTGTAGGTGATTCGTATTTTGATTTTGCTTGGCGGCTTAGGGACTGGTGAGACATTACACATGTCTCGGCAAGAAAAGTCGCCACTCTGGATTCAGTCCCCTCAAGAAAGTCCAGAGTTTGAATTCACGGTTCGAGATTCTCTGTGCCTGTGCCTTATTATACAAACACACAAACACACACACACACACACACACACACACACACACACACACACACACACACACACACACACACACACAACACACACATATATATATATATATATATATATATATATATATATATATATATAAATGAGCATAGGCACAAAGAGTACAAAAACCAAAACATCTATAACTATGTAATAAATAAACCTATACTTCCATTAAATGATACATAGTTCTACGACACACAGACAAAAAAAACTTACAGACAGACAGACAGACAGACAATGAGAGATTCACAGAGAGGTTGGACGTGTTATTGGCCGTGTAAAATGTCATCATCTAGAAATATACACACGATGGACAGATATCCATGGTAGAGTTAAAAGGCAAGATAAAAACAAACTCCATCCACATCCAGCGCGTCCCGGTGAGACAACATCTGATATAAAATAAAGTGTTCCAGCTGAATAATTATAATCGTGTCGCCAGTCAATAGTCGATAATAGGTACATTTATTGAAATATTTCTCGATCTAGCAGCCATTCCGTCAATCACGGGTTATTTCGGGTAAAGAAACAGAGTTTCTTTTAATCTTCACCTTCTGTGTCCCAGATGTTTATGTGTCTATTCTTATAGGCCATTAATTAGGTCAACTGTACCGAGATGTTCTAGGTATTAATTATGCCACTTTCCACGTGAACACGCGTATAGAGGGTTAGCGTCAATTATTATATATATATATATATATATATATATATATATATATATATATATATATATATATATTGTTAGGGGATTGGATTCACACCGTTCGTTGTCTGTCTAAGTAAACGCCTCGTTATTGATGTTTGGTTGTCTGTTTAAATAATTCTCTGAGTTTCTTTAATTGTATTTCTCAATATCCTTCAACCGGCTGCCTGTTTACTTCCTTTCCCGTCATTTGATTGTCTGTCCTACGTTTTCGCCTTTGATTACCTGTTCAATTCATTCATTATTCCCGATTCCGTTCACGCCCTTCTAACAATCCGACCATCAACTTTCCATTTACCCCATAGCACGGGTTAGGAATAGCCGTATGCGTTATGTGTTTGTGAGTAGGGCGGGTTGTGGGGTCTAGTGATGTATACCTGTTAAAAGTATAACCTAAATATGACACTCCGTGAAACAGAAAACGGTTATACGTAATTCTGTAAACATCTGCAATTATAAAAGTGGTTTTGAATAAACCTATTTATTTGCTTCCCATTAAAAGGTAAAATTACTGTTTAATCACACCAAGGGTGATGGAGTTGCGTAAAGCATTAATTCTAATCAGAATTAAATTAAGCAAACATTTAATCATTTTGCAACGTAATTGCTTTTCGCTACTCGACGACGCTTAGGATTAATTGCGTCGCATTATCGATCAAAGAAACGAACTCGTTTCTGGTTTGTCGACCATCTAAATGTAATAGTACTTTATTCAGTGTCTGAATTTTAAGTGTTATAAGTGTCTTTTTTGCCATTTGTAAAAGTGTTTAAGTTACCATTGTGGCCCATTTCGGTGTTTTTTAATTCGAGTCGAATCAATTGAAATTATTTATTTGAACATTCATATTATATCATTTTAATGAAAGCAAACGCATATAGAATGTTGAAAAGGAGGATGTTTGAAGCATTGCTTATATAATGCATCCCACCATAACACAACACTAAAACATGATCTAAATATGTGTATGATCTAAATAATTAGCTTTGGCAATATTACGGATTGCCTTCTTTTGTAATAGTATCAAAGTATGTAATCGAGACTTATAAGCATTTCCACATATCTCAAATGTTTAGCTTAAGTAGGGAGGTATTAACGAACAGTATAACATGTATAAGTGTTTGTTTTCAAGTATATTGCCGATATATATTTTTACAACCACCATTAATATGATTAGACCATGACAATTTTTCATCTACCAATACTCGTAGGAATTTAGTAACTTGTACTCTACTGAGTTTTAAGCCATCAATCTTGAGTTTACAATCATCCAGATTAGACTTGTTATGGCAACACATGAAATTCGTTTTATTGATATTCAGAGATAATTTGTTAACTTTAAACCATCGACTCATTTGCATTAATTCATTGTTGAACATATTATTAACCTCTGTTATACTTTACAATAACATGTAATATTAAAAAGAATATATATATATATATAAATTATATATATATATATATATATATATATATATATATATATTATATATATATTTATTTATTTATTTACGTATAATATTTGGTTTCTATATACACGACACAAACATGGCGCATTTTGCATCTAATCAAGCTTCCACTTTTCTCTGTAAGATGCTTAACCCGATAATCTTGTTTCTCAAACGAGTTAATTCCAGGTCATTTGTTTTAAATGCAACCAGCCTCGATCTCATGGGACCCATTTGAAACGTGCATCATGCAGCTTCTGAACCTCAATATTTCGCCTCACATATTAGTATCAGTTAAGGTTTTCATTCTGAATGGACTGAGACAGTTAACGGCAGAAATTAATTTCCCTCTTCGTCTAATTGCAGAAACAGGAGACGAAAGAGAAAGGACGTAAAACATTCACTATCTGCACTAAGTGAATTATTCTACTTCCAAATAAAGTAACTGGCTTGAATTTCAAACGTTGGCTCTCACGTAATCCTGTTTCTAAAACTGAGACGATGAAAAATGGTGTAATAAACGAGATAGTGTATATTATTACTAATGCCACAATCACAATGGTTGCTCTTGCCGATACATCTACTGCGATATTTCTACTACTATCAGTACTTCAACTACTACTACTGTTACTACTTTTACTACTACTACTACTAATACTACTGCTGCGGCTGCTGCTGCTGCTGCTATGTCTAATAATAATAATAATAATAATAATAATAATAATAATAATAATAATAATAATAATAATATAATAATAATAATAATAATAATAATAATAATACGAATAATAATAATAATTTAACTACTACCATTACTACTATATACGAAACTAATTAGTGTGTGCACGTAACTCTTTTGTTATTATGATAGTAGTTGTGGTTGATAAGGATGATGCTGCTGCTGCTGATGATGATGATAGTGATGATGATGGTGATGATGATGATAATGACGATGGTGCTATTACTGCCATTATATCACCGCGTTTAACATTACTCACTTTCTTTCTGGCTACTTATGTCACTTCCAGTATCTAGTTCCTATCAGTAAACACATTAGGGCTCCTGTCATCCCCTGGATACTTAGCCAGCGACTTCTGATATTCAAGCCAATATTCAAGTCGGCGAACATTCAATATTTCTTTTGTCCCTTTTCTCTATTCAATAAACCGAGGAGCCACGAGCCAGAGAATTCAGAATACCACCACTTTAACCTAATACACCGATGTGCAAACGAGGGTATGTGGGGGGGGGGGGGAACTGCCTTCGGGTGTGGTGGCTTATTTGTAAAAATATTCACGCAATTCACTCGATGTGGAGCAGAAAGAAACCGAGCCTTCAGTTATTCACAGATCACGTCTAACACGTTGAACTATGAATGGTCCACGTGTTGTGAATATCTCCAGTGGCTGTTTCTGTATCCTCACATAGACGTTAGACGGACCGTGATGACGTTATCGCCTCCGTGATGACGTAATTGATTAATATAGGCGGACGGTTGAATCAGTTTTTAAGGGTTCAAGCGTGCACGTATTGTTTTCTATCGTACCAGTTTTAGATAAGTTGATGGGTACGAATCCGAAGAAACAAAACTACCCACACGGGTTTTACTGAATAACATTGATATTGAATAATAACCTCATTACTCGAACAATATATCAGCCACGAGCTATATAAGATATCTGCGTGTATCCGTATACACCCGTCACTTACTTTGAACGCACGCACGCACGCACGCACGCACATACACGAGCGCGAGCGCGCACACACATATATTCACCCCCTACAACCCGCCCACACAAACAACCACCACACATACATAGCCGTATGAATACATACACATACACACTCAGACACGCCTGTGCGCGCGTGCACACACACAGAGAAAGACAGAGAGATATCTCAGCATACAAAAGTCGTTTCTCTGGTTTGAGTCCCTTGGTGAAAAAACAGTGTGTATTGACCTTACCATGCTGCTAAAACACGCACACGCACGCACAAGCGCGCATTAAATGAACTCCACGAATGGGAAAGCATTTTTCCCATCCACTGAGTGTATTATTTATAGTCAGCAGTCGGGAGTGAGACGGTAATACTTTGCTGAACTGATATCCACTCCCTCGCTACCGAACATATTTAGAGAGTGAGTCAGCCAGTCTCTCATTTACTGGCTCACTGGCTCACTGATTCACTGGCTCACTGGCTGACTGACTGACTCACTGACTCACTCACTCACTCACTCACTCACTCACTCACTCACTCATTCGTTAGTTCGTTCATTCATTCATTAATCCGTTCATTCACCCAGCAATGGCATTTGGTGACGGAACACGGAAGCTGGTGTATTTTTAACAACCTGCATGATTAAGTTATAGCCCGTCAACACATAGGCGAGTGTAACCTTTAAATCACCTTGCCGTGACTAACTGTCTCTGTCGCATGTCATGTTAGGGAATCCTCGACAGTTTTCACAACACTCAGATGAAGAAATACCAACTACATAACCTTATTTATGGGAAGAACGGCTAGTCGTTTAGTCTATACCATTGTCGGTATTATTGCGATAGTCAGCCAGCTAGATGTGATAACGGGCATATTGGAGAAGAGAAAACAATGAATTCCGTCTTGGAATCGCTGGATTGGTTATATATGGGCGAAGATATATATATATATATATATATATATATATATATATATTAGGTGTGTGTGTGTGTGTGTGTGTGTGTGTGTGTGTGTGTGTGTTTTATAAATATATTTTAGGCGCTGGCACATGTGTGTGTGTGCGTGTGTGCCTGTGTGTTTATCTATGTGTGTCTATGTGGGTGTGTTTATGTATGTGTGTTTATGTGTGTCTGTCTGTGTGTGTGTCTATTGTGTGTGTGGCTGTGCGTCCATCATTAGTCTTTATTATATTATGATGTTCTTGTATTATTGTAGCACATCTTTGTATATTTTATAACCATCGTTATCATCGTTATTGTTGTCAGGGAGTCATGACATCAAGTTTCTTGATTTGAAGTATTTATTCAAGATTGAGGCAACATTTACTTCTAGTTCAGTGGTAACGTACTTTACACTTACTCTTAATTCGACCATTTGTTCACACTCGAGTTTAAGCCGAAACAATATATAGATATGGAATGTTAGCCAGTTCATTCCAAATAATAGAGAACACTGGCGAGCTTTGACGTTTTGCTATTCCAAAGTTTTTAAATGTAGGTAGTTTTATGTGTATAATAACCAGAACGAGCACTCTAGTTCGTCAATCAGTGGCTTGGAGACAGGTAGGCATAAGTTTCGTCGTGGTTAGGTATCGTCGATAGAGCAACAGCTTACCATGTCAAGGTTCTATATCCTGATGAATTATCTAGACATATGCCACCGAACATGCACACGCACACGCACACATGCACATACACACATGTGAAAGTATTGCTAGATGATTCGTAATCGGGTTCATAAATAGTAGAGCGTGTAAGATCGAAGTCAGTGTCTTAATATATTTGGTTAGGTGTTGAAATTGACTAAATTAGATATTTATATAGTTAAAAAGAAATTAACGAGTTTGTATTACTAAAGCGCCCAAAAAAACCCTTACTGAATTAAACTTTCTAGTGTTTGAAATATCGCCATAAATATATTTGAAACATAACGAAAGTCAGCCATAAGATTATATCGAATAAATGTGTTTATGCTTCCAAACTGTAAGATTGTTTCCAACATCTGTTAGCATTTAAAATACTTCATTAAGAAGATTATTATCCCGCACACAACCATCCTGTTCGAACCCGAGAAGCAATATAAAACGAAAGACGCTGGATTTAAATGGATTTGTTTTTTGAACAACAGCCGCTTCGGCATCCTAACCCCTTGGGCAGGCGGTGAATATTCTAGGAAATGACTCGACACCTGACTAAATGAACTTCGCCCACACATCAGTCTATTACGTTTACATGATGATACGATGTGCTACGTTCTGTTAAGACGTCAGAGGTTCCTCGGCTTGAGACTTGGTTTATTGAATAGAGAGACACGGAGAACAAACTAAAAAGAAAATGGTGCCCCTATTTTGATTAGATTTGACGTCAGAAGATGGGGGTTAACTGGCTAGAGAATGGCACGGGCTCTAATGCCTTTACGATAGAATTTTGACACTGACTGGAATGCAGATCCACAGAACAAAGTGGGTAACATTAATAATAATGATACAATAGTAGCAATATTAATAGCAACATTAATGGTACCTGTAATCATAATAATTGTTTTAGTAGTAATTATCATTAAATATCATTAAATAGCCACGTAGTAGTAGTAGTAGTAGTAGTAGTAGTAGTAGTAGTAGCTTGAGGGACAGCAATTGCAGTTGCAGTAATATAAGTACTAGTAATACAGAAGGTGGTGGCTACCTTAATAGAAGATTTTGGTAATGTAGTTATTGTTATTGTTTCGTAATTCTAGTTCTAAATATAATATTCGATTCAACGAACAGTTGATTCATACATATAGCAGCAGAGTTAGTATAAACAACAAGGGATTATTTAAATAATATTATTTTTACTCCTGTTTCTGTAGTACAATTTTTCAACCACACCATGTGGTCTATAGTAATTGAGCTGCTATACGAATAAATCCAATCTTCGTAACACGGGCCCTTCAGACACTAATCACGTGAGTGATTTCAGGTGTAAGCTATAATCTGTGAAATGAAAGATTCACACTGAAGAAACTGTAACTAGGATACACCGACTAGTACTCAGTTGGAATACTAACATTTGGCTTGTGGTACGATGTGTGATTTCCAAATGAAACATTCCAAAAAACAGAGGTAACCCTATGATCATATCCAACAACTTGGAGCATTCTAGATTAGTAATACACTAATTGCGCGATTGGAAAAATGTCGGCATTGGGAAATGGCGGAATACCTAAGTGACTAAAGTCATTAAGTGCCAAATTCTGCGAATGGATACAAAATCTCTCTTTTTTTAATTTAAAATTTCACGCTAAATAATTTCTGTTGCATTTAGATAACTAAACAGTTAAAAAACAAAACAAGGTCACGTTTTTTAGCCAATAGAATCAAATTAATCCTGAAATCTGTCAGATAACGAAAAGGAATTAAGCGGCAGATTGATAACATTTTCACTTCCAACTTAATTAGGAATAGAATTACCGTATCACGTAATTAACATCACTCCTTTGTCTGTTAAAACTTGGAATCTTAGTTCCTATGAGAAGCATAGCTAAAAAGAAAACGATTCGCTTTATTTTCGATAAACCTATAATTATCACAAACGCGTGCACAGTTTAATAACAAATTGCAAACTATCAGAAAATGCAGCCTGCTTTCTTTGGTGAAGATATATATCTATAAGAACCGTTTTTCGTTGATAATTTGCAATTTTGTAATATCAATTTATTATCAAAGGAAACTTCAGGGAATAAGCATTGATAATTGCCATTATGGAAAAAAATAACTGTTAATAGGGGGTGATAATAGGGATTGTCAGAAAGGCAAACAAAATGAAAAAGTGCTGTAGATAAAAGACGCAGATAAACGAAAGAGAGGCCAGAATATAGGCAACAAACAGCATGCAAGAAGAAATATACAGGAAGTGAGAAATATAAACAATCCATGAGACAGGAGAAGAAGGGGATTAAGTAATATAATTAAAGAATCGCAAGAAATGATTTAAACAGACAACCAACTAGGAGATATTAAAAGTATTATTCTGGGAGCCTACCAAAGGACAGAAAGAAAAATATACAATTAAACATTGATGTTAACTAGACGTTGTAGTCCTGTCAGTCTGCTGAAAATCTGGCATGAATTTAATCGACAAATAGGGAAAGCTAGATGAAATGTATATTTATTGACCAAAACATCCATAATCAACGAATTCGGGAATATCTTCCCATTCCTTGCATCTGTCAATAAATGTATTTTCGGTCTGCATCAATGAGATAGGCTGTTGATGTACAGACGTTTATCTAAATTGCTCCGATGTTAAGTTAACTAAATGTCAATAGCCATTAAACAAAAACGGCATATTATTTCCTCTCCTTTTACCAACGGTGTTCGTATCAGACACGGTTTTGTGTGTCTGGCCTTTTAACTGTGTCATTAATTGTGTTCACTGCGTGGCCCTTGTTCAGCCATCACGCCTGGCTGATGTACTGACGCTTAAAATTTGTTTGTTCACCTGTCTATATCGCTTTCATCTAGATACAATAATATTGTACGTGCTTATGGAAGCATAGCTTCATAGATAGTTTATTTGGTCGACTTATTAATGTAGAAGTTTCCTATTTCATCAGCGTGGCCATTTTCTGTCATTATACTGTACTCATTATAGCTTGTACAGAGGTCTGTACACCACCGGTAGCCAATGTAGGGATTTCACCACTGTAGTGATGTGTTCCCCCTTCCGAGTGCAGGTAATTAGACGCTGTTTTGTACTCCTTGTAGAGACGAGCTGTTAACAATTAAGGGGATGCCATATAGAAGGGCATTGCCATAATCAAGGCGGGATGTAGCGTTTTGCAGGCATCTGTTGTTATGAACTGGCGGATGCAGCCAATCTTGCGTATCTGGTAATAACAGGCCCTGGAAACAGGTAGGGCAAATTAGAAACAGGTCGGTAGTTCTTTAAAACCTCCTTGTCTAAACTTGGCTTTTCAGTAGTGGTTGCACGATGGCCTTCTTGAAGGTTAGAGGAACTTTGGACTCAGTCAGAGAACCGTTGATTATAGCAGTGATCAATGGGTGTAGATGTTCTAGGCAGTCTTTCAGAAGATGTGTAGGGAGTTTGTCTAATTCACAGGACGTTTATGGGGCCTTCAGAATGGTTTTTTTCCGGATTTCCTCTTGCGCAACAGGTGTGAAAGTCGTCATCGGTTGACCGTCAAATTTGTTGTCAGCACTCATCACAACGTTCTCATTTGTGGTATTGTTCAGAGCACCGATCTTGTCTCTGATTGTAGTGATTTTATTTACGAAATAATCACCAAATCTGTTAGCCAAATCCCTATCTGATGGACAACTAAGTAATATGACTTTACTTTTGTGTCATATTAAGTGCTTGGCTAACTTGAACAACTGCTCAGATTCAGTACCGCACTCTACTATCTTGTTGGATTAGTGTTCCTTCTTGGCTTTGTTAAGTAGAGCAATGACATTACGACATTCTTCCTTGAACATCTGGTCAGTTTTGTTCTTCTCCAGAGTCGTTCAGCTTTTCTCCGCTTGTGTTTGGCTTCGCGGATATCTTCTGCGTACCAAGGAGCATTTGGTCTCAAGGTTATTGTTTAAACCTGCAATGGGGCATGCTTTTCTATCAGTCTCCTAATGCCAGAATCATAGGCGAAGATAAGATCATCCACTGATCCAGATGTACATTGCAAGCTAGGGGTTGAGTCAATATCATTGATAAAATCCGGCACAGGTGTAGCACGGAGCTTCCGAAAAGTAATTTCCTTCCTTGTAGATTTTGGCTTGCCAATATCTAGCTTCATGTGAATAGCCATATGATCAACGGATGAATTTCCTCTGGTGTTAATATTTTCGTGTATTAATTTATTAACATACTTTTCTCCCTCTCTCTCTCCCAATACGCATAAACAAACTATCACCTAATTAGCTATCTCTATGCTATGGTTAATATGACTCTAACACAGAGATAAATATATAACACTTATCTTATCTTATAGATACTATACAGGATCCTGTCTGTTTCTACGTGCTGTAGAACATCATTGTAAGTACTGTTACTAATGCCATTCCTCAATAAATACAGACCACGACAAGTAATCAGAGATGAAAACGCTCTCCCCAAAAGAAAATATTGTATTATATGATATTTCGAAATATAGGTAGACATTGGTCTGAAACGCGGCAAATTCGAACTATTAAATAACTAGTAAATAATGGCTGTATGTCTGAAACCTCAAAGCCTGGTTCCACCATCAAATAGCACCTTATATATATATATATATATATATATATATATACTTTAAAGGCTATAATATCATCATAGTCCATCTTATTTCTGTCTGAGAACAAACATCAGACATTTTGAAGTTATTCACAACGTATAAAATATACAAGGCACATAGTGGGAACGGATTGTTTTATGAATAACAATGGCATTTGCATCATAAGTCCACGGACGCAATATGTAATGGCGTGAATATACTGACGCATAAGCCATCACCTGAAGGGAATGAAGCACTCCACTCGTACATCAGTGTATTAGGTTAAAGAGATTGTATTCGGACGACAACAGCTGAGGTTCTCTGATTTGTGGCTGGACTTATTGAATAAAGCCAAATGACAAGAGAAAAGAAAGAAAGAAAAACCGCTGACTTTTATTAAGTTTAATGCCGGAAGCCACCGGTCTAGAAGATCACGGACACCCTAATGGGTTTACTGATGCGAAGAAGAGAATACTGTATATAAAACATATCGCCAGGAGACAGCTGGTAATATTAAAGCCGATGACAAAATAGTAACAAACCCCAAGGCCACCATCAGTAGAACATGCACGAATTGATAATAATGATGATAATAATAATAATAATAATAATAGTTGCAGCAGCGACTGTAGCAATAGTAGGATCAGTAGCACTACGACGAGTAATCATCTATATGAAAGTTGAAATTTTATGTTATATGATGATATACTTAGTTTCGCCTGTTATTATCTTAGTTGCAAAATTAGAGTCTTTTAGGCTCTTCGTTTGAATGTCAGACATAGTTGCTGCTTTAGTGAAGATGGCAGACACATTTCGCAGAATGCTGTCTGGATTCCAACTTCTACTGAATTTATTTTCAGCTTGTAACGTTTT